>SRMA01024102.1:0-106300 GCA_007224835.1 Danionella cerebrum | reverse complement strand
CCCTCATCAACTCTGCTTTGTTTTGATAAGTGCAAATGTCTTAAAAATTGTATACATTGAAGAAGCCGAGGGGAAAGTGGCTGTTGCGAAGATTTCTGTGTGGCTTAAGATTCAAACCTGAGACCACTGCTTTCACACATTAAACCCCGCCCTTAATTATGCATACCTTTTGGGCTTAATAAAACTAATACGGACCAAATCCATTTTTGGCATAATGAGAGGTCAAATTGATGACAGAAGGTTCATTAGAAATACTACTCACAGAGAAGCTTTTTGCAAGTAAAAATGAGTGTTTTTAAATTTGTTTTCGTACAGGGTTAGCGGTTTTTAATTAAAGTTTTATGTTTAATATCTTAGGTTTTAGCTTAATAATACCAGTGGCAAATCTTTATGAAACATATTAACAAACATTGCTGATATTCATGTTTATATTTTAGGGGAAGAAGAAAAAACAATAATTGCAGGAAGACTACAAATATTTGCTCGAATGTTAATTTTGAAAGTGAACACTAAGATAAACCAAAGCTGCTATGACCCTATGCTTTGTATTGCACGGTGGAAACAAAAAGGTGCAAACGCTGCCAAAGTGCTCATAATGTAGAGAGAACTACCAAAAACTTTGCAAAGCCTCAGTTTTCCTCCTGTTTGAGTAATTCCAGTAACCATGGGTATAATCTGATGCTGAAAGAAGGCCCTCGATGAGTGCTTTGGGGCCTCATGGGTGCTGGCTGTCATTCTGAAGAGGAAGTTGTGTTTTAGTTTGTGGTTAACAAGCACTTTGCTCTTTTCAGACTTCTCAGCTGGCAGAAATTTGAGCGCTTGCTTCTTTTGCTAGATGTAGATTCTCTCCGTGGCTTTGAGGTGAGTGTTTGCTTGTTTTTCATTAATATCAGACAGAATGCTGGCTGCCGAAAAGAGACTGGCACAGTGTTTATTTGGTATTTCATATCTTCTGCGGCAGTGCATAAGCTGAGATGCAATCATGCTAGTTCTGATGCGCTTAGCTACTCGTTTGTTTAGGGTTTCAACGTGAGCTGGAATTTACTGGTGCTTTTTACACATCTTTGCGTGGTTTGCCGGAAACAATATGGTGCAACTTCATGACGGCTTGAAGTTTTTACTGGCTTCCACTTTCTCTCTCACTAGACCGTGAACATATTATTGATTTCATTTCGTCCAATTATTGAGTTACTTAGACACTGTAATTTTTTGTTTTGCTATTTTATTTGATGGTTTCACTGCAGTGTTTCAGGAGTTTGATGATTTTGCAGACATTTGATGTCTGCATAAAAATAAAACTTGAGTATCAAATCGAAAAAAAAAACTCTATAAATATCAGATGATAACCATTTAGAAAGAGCAGTAGGACTGTATGTTATGTGACACATGGTGAAAACATCCATCTCTATATAAGGTTAAATATAGGTGGCCTTGATGATGTCATCAGAGATGAAAAGTAGATATATTTTGACATGAATAAAAATAAAGCATCCACAAGGTTGACAACATTTCCCTCCTCAGTAAACCATTAAAGGATTCTCTTGAAATGCAAGTGAATTGCACATTGATATTTGATGAAAACAGACACCCTTTTCAGATTGTTTCTGGTTGTTCTCTGTTGTTCATCTCTCTTCCATCTCTCTTTCCTCATCTCACATTCCTCTCTCGCTCTCTCTTTTAGTGTCTACTCTATCTCTCGGTCTCCCTTTTCTCAGTTTTCTTCTCCTCTGGATTACCCCTGAGTGTCGGCTGCTTTTATCTGTGTTTTATATTTCTACCTCTTTCCTTCTCTGGACTTCCATCCTCATGGCGGATCCACCACTCCACAATTCATGGCCCTCTTTCTCCTGGATGAAAAGATGGTCCTTCAAGAGAGGTAGAGAAAGGTTCTTCAAATGTATATTTGACACTCACAAAATCTCTATTTTAATTACATCTTAAATTACCTTATCTTTAACCCTTTTCATTTTAAAATATTTATTTGAGTGATTCAAGCTCAGATCTATTATTGAACTCCAGAGATGCTTTTTTTCAGCCAATTCATAATTTATTCAGCTTTCAGTTCCATTTGTATAGTTTATATGTTTTAATTAATAGCTATATTTGCAAATTTTACGGCTCATTTTAGCTTATACGAACAGTAATTGTGTAAACATGTAAACTATAATATTTCAATTTCTTTTTTTTTTTTTTTTACATTCCTTTTTCGAAATATCGCATACCCAAAGCTAGCCATAAATATTTGTTCTTGTTGATGTTATCAGTTGACAAGAAATCTAAACAATATTCAAGTTAGCAATTGGTTTTGGTCATTAATATGGGGAATAATAAACATAAAACATTTGAAAAGCCGTTGTGGTTGTAGCTTCATCTCTCCGTGTGTCAGCTGTTCTGTGAAAGTTCACTCAACTGTTTATTTAAAGCATGTGAAGTGTATAAGAAATAGACCCTGTGTGTCATTTAGGGCTGCCGTTTTCTGTTTAACTCTATAAATATTGTCAGGAAGCTCTGCATCTGTGTTTGTGTTGAGTTTTACCGAGGCGACGATGTGTTGACGGCACTATTCACACTCTGCTCTCATGATCGACTGACAGTGCGTTAGCACTTAGCTCACAGTGTACTACTTCTCTGTGGGTTTATCTTGATTTTATGTGTGGATTAGGAAGTAGCTCAACACAAGAATGAGTGTTATTGTGTGTGTTTCTAAAATGTGTAACAAAATCAGTGGTTTAAGGGAATTTGCGCTCATCAGTGGATGCTAATTATTTATCAGTTACCCGTTAGCATATGAGCTAATAGTAAATGGCTAATCTGCAAACTCATTAAAAAACAAAACCCCTTTTATTACGCATTTTCTTCTTTTACATTATCTTCCTACTAGAAAGAATTGACCTTATAAATGTTTTAGGAAAATGTGTTGACAACACAGCGCGTTGGGTTTGTTCCATCTCCTCTCTCTTATTTGCCATAGTTAAATTCCATAACGTCAATTACATGTGATACCAATTTCATTTGTTCACACATACATACGTGTTTTGCATTTTTGTTAGTTTTTAGTTATTGTTATTGTTTATAGAATTGATAAGGAATTTAGAGCCTATTCCCTATCCATACCAAAATGATCCTTAACATCTTAATGGTGTTTGCATTCACAATTGAACCCATCTCTTTGTTTAAGTGTGCATGTCAGAGCACATGGTTTGAAAGAGCTGCCATAAAAGGATATTTGGGCATGACAAGCATCATTGTGTTCTTATGGTTTACATATCGCATGTCCGATTTGGTTACAAATGACCTTACCACACTGAAACCCTCTTGTCTGTCTTCTGCTGAGAAGATTTACAGAAGTTGCTGATGACTCATTCATGTCATATTAAATGAAGGGGAGATCCTGGATCTGGATTTGCCACGGGCTACAATCTGAAAAACCTATTGGTTTGAAATAATCTTGTTACTACCTCCTAATGGTTTAATAGATATAATTTTTGTAATCGGCTCAATGTAATTATAACGTAGGCTTGTTTTGATCTCACTATTGAACAATGATTTAAAAATTAAAAAAAAAAAACAATGGTTTTCAGTAGAAAAACTAAAAAGCATTGAATTGTTCCGCTTGTGATGATTCTTGAGACCTAGCGATAATCACACATGACCCAGAATCTTTGCTTTAATAAACCATTCCATTTCACATCAGATTACGATCTTCTGTTTACAGGGAAATGTTATTAAATCCAGCTGCATGTTGAAGTAACAGTACAAAGTTAACAGAAGCTAATGATCATTTATGACTGTAGAGCCTGGGTTTTTGTTTTGGGTATTCCATTACACTTACTCTTCAGATCCTTATCTCTACTGTTGCTCTGTTGAAATCTTAATGAATAAACGGGAGACTTGGCATTAATAAACTTCCAGATAGTGACCTTTCAATTGTTTTGTCAGGTACACTGCACCAAAAACATGCAACTTATCATGGCTAAGTCACAGACGTGGATCTTGTTTCATGTTGGAACACTTTTTGTTTCAGCTTCGGATAGCAAACAAGACTCTCAAGGTTGTGGTCCGGTCTCAGCACCCAACTCATCCTCTTCTTTGTCTCCGACCTCCATTCCTGAGGACGTCTTCTTTTGCAATTCTCCTGTGGATAAGGTAAAACCCTAAACATGACGATGATGGTGAAAGGTGCGGATGAAAATTAAGTCCTAAAGATGTCCAAATCAGAACCTCTATAATACCACCTGACAGGTTTTTGGGAATTGGGTTCCCTGGTTGCCCACTAAGGAAAGCCCATGTGACTACTGATAATGACTTCCAAAGTTGCATGATAAACTTATTTACTGGTGTATATTGTTTCATATTTAAAGTTAAAAGAGCACCTCAAGGGAGTTTTCCCAGCTTCCTCATTGTGGTTTTCTTACATCAAGAAGTCTACCGAATAAATGCAAATAGATGACCGTGATTACGATCAACAAGTGGCTATTTCATCACACAAGAAGTTTAGCACAGTCCTCCAAGTTTATAACATAGAGTCTCAGACACTTTGTTGTGAGGTATTACTGCCAGTGTTGTAGGAGTTAGCTGGTCTTGCATTTCGTTTCGCAGAGGAACTTCTTGGCTGAAAGTGACGGGTGCAGCAGCGAGGAGGATCTTTTAGACCTCTGCTCTTCACTGAAAGACTCTGAATATTTCAGAGACCTGCAGCTTGGATTAACCGATTTGCCAAATGCACAACATACTGTGTTGACTGTCCCTGTTCCTGAGACGGCTCCCACAATTTTGGTATCTCCTGTTTCCTTACCTGGACGTGAATGCCACCAGTGTTCGACCAAATTCACCACCAGTATTCAGATAGATCTCACTGTCGGACAACAAGAAACCATGGACCGTTTGTTAGCAGTCAGATCCTCAGAGTGCCAGGATTATTCTACATCAGATCAAGAGGAGGACTCAGACATGGACAGTTTCCCTACATTAGTTCGATCCATGTCCACATCACGCAGACACAGTTGGGAATTTCCAGTGTCACCAATTGACCTAGGAAGAAGGTATGCCTCATTTTCATCGAGCCTCAACTTTTGTGTGTGTGTGCGTGTGTATATTTTCTATTTGGAAATAACTCATGGAGTAAAATAATATTGTATGGTTGTGTTTTGTAGGTTTAGTTTAGACACCACCGGGATTGACAGTGATGGGGAAAGAGAGGTCCCTTGTCTGCCTAAAGATTCTCATTTACCATTGTCCTCCTTCTCCGAAAGCTCAGTAGAAGAAACCACTGCTGTTGAAAATGAAACCCCAGAAGCACAAGTACATTTCCTCTATGAAGCTTGCATATCAGTGTAGCTCTGCTTCTGCTTCTGGAGGGCGACCCATGTTGATCAAATTAGTTTTTTACCCCTAAGCCATTACTCTAAAACTCAGAACCTGGAGCACCTCAGCCATGCAAAGTTTGCTTTCGTCCCTGCGCACAGACATAAACAGATAGCTGACAAAGCTAAAGGCTTAGGGCATGAGGTGTGTTAAGTCAAGGTTGTAGGAAAAGGTTAGAGGCCTTTTCCTGTGGCTCTCCGGTCTATCACATGAGGATAAGGATAGTGGTGAACGATGGATACCCACAGAAAGCACCATCTGCCCCAATATCGTTAGGTATACAATCAAAGAGAACAAAATTGACCTTATTGATAAAAACTCTATAAGAATTGAATCCAATCGATGGTTGCCCTCCAGGAGAAGCTCTAACTGTTATTAACCTGATTCTTTTGTTCCCCGCAATCCTCAGCTACTAGAGACACCAACAAAGACAGTTTATTCCAGATCTGAGATTCTCGCAACAGATGAAAAATCCCAAGCTGACAAAGTCTCCCGCATACTAGAGACATCTAAGAAGGCGGCCAGAGAGGCGGGAGGTTAGTTGGATTTGTTAAGGACCCATTCTCAGGAACATTTGACGCTTTTCCACCAACCTGTTTTGTAACGGCACGGCTTGGCTTGCTGTGAAGGATTTTTCACCATGTTCTGTACCCGTTATCTTTTATGGGGTTCTAAAAGCAGGCTACGTAAGGCCATGGTGATACTTTTGGAAAGAATAGTGTGACATAACATCCTGTTGATCGCTGACTGGCCACTGAAACAACCATCACTGCATAAGTTCTCCTTTTGGTTTTATGACAGGGTCAATTTGAGATCTAATGTTCTTTAGAATAATTACAGCAATTTGATTTGCATTTGTTGAGAAAATAAAATCCATGAACAAATCTGCTGCTAACTTTACTGGTCCAATTAGCGCACTGTTGGCATACTCTCGCTCATTAAAGTAGTTTATTTTAGAAATCTTTAGGTCGTAGCAGGAATGTAGATTATTCACATAAAACATCAATGGAAATATTTAAACGTAACTTTTCATAGGGAAGGGGTGTTATTTAATTTTTGGGGAAACACTGACAAAAAACTTTTTTCAATACAATCACATCTGAACTCAGAAAACAGATTTAAAAAATAAAAACATACTTTCATTTGTGTTCTGATTTCAGAGCAAGAGTCTGAAGATGTGTTGCAGTCTGGGGAAAAACGGAGACATGTGTACGTACCACTTTAATGTTTCACTGAGCTTCATCTCTGCTATCACAAGGGTATGTGGAGTCAGCCGAGTAACATAACTCTGGGGGATTACAAAAAAGATCTTGGAATCTGTCAAGACAATCACGACTCTTCACTGATGGCTTCCTGGAATAGATGGCACGGTCCGTTTGGTATTAATTATCCAGACTTCAGTTGGGTTTTTACACAAAATCGGAATTCAAAGAGGATACAATGCTTGCATGGCATTGGATAGAAAAACTTGTTTTTATAACAATATTGTTTTATGATTTAGTAACTGAGTTTGATTTTTTTGTTGGGGTACGGGTGAAGGTAAGTAATTGGGTTTTGTGTGGGGGTTCTACAGGGGTAAATTTAGACTATTGGTATTGGTCTAAGAGGCCGAGTTCAGACAGGGTATAAATTTGTGGTTGGGTTTTAATTTTGGGGTTTGGGTGGAGGTGAAAGGACAGAATTTAGGCTGGGCTAACTTAAGACTGTGGGAGTGGGTGTCAGGGTTTAGACGATCTTAGTTTTAAAGTGGAAGAGAGTGATAAAAGTTGGGATTTTGGGTGGGGGTAAAGGGTTTGAATTTGGGCCTGGGTAAATGGGCGTTGGTATGTTGGACTGGGTTAGGTTTAGAGTTAGAGTTTGGTTTAAAATTGGGGTTTGGGTGGAGGATCAGGGTGAGAATTAGCACTGCTCACATTGAGACTGTGGGAGTGGGGTCTAGGGTTTAGACTGGGTTAGGTTTGAAGTTGGGTCGGGTCTTAGATGTTGATGTTTAGGTGGGATTCAGGGATAGAAGTTGGACCTGAGTAAAATTGAGGCATTGGAGCACTATGGGCATTAAAATTGGGGTTTAGGTGGGGTTTCAGGGTCTGTAATTTGTGCCGGGCAACTTTATACTATAGTGGTTGGGGTGAAGGCCAGGGTTTAGATAGGGTTAGGTTAAAAGTTGTGGTGGAGATAGAAAGTAGGTGTTTAGGTGAGGTTCAGGTATAGCATTGTGGCCCGGGTAAAGTTTAACTTTTGGGGTTGGACTGGAGGCCAGTGTTTAGGGGAGGGTTGGGTTTCAGGGACAGAATCTGGGTCATTTTAGATTTGATGTGGGTTGGGGTGGAGGCAAAGGTTTAGGTTTAGATAGGGGTGTTCAGGTTTAACTTGAGGTTTTGGGACTGAGAGTGATGTATGGCTATAGGTTGGAGGTTTATGGATTCATAAGAGGTTTTAGGTTGTGGTTGATGGTTCTTGATTAACTCTACTGAGCTACAGGGTGTAGTCGTGGTAGGTGAATATTTTGATGGATATAAAACACGTTTTTAGAGATTGTCCATTTCTATCCCACTATAGGTTTCTCTCCTTGTGTTGAAGAGCATGTGAGTGTGGGGGTCGGACAGCTTAACAATGGATCAGACTATGTTGAGGCTAGGGTTAGAGCTACCAATCTTGCAAACATTGCGACCCAAATTATTTTGTAGCATTTCTTCAACTTTCCCATGTTTTAAGCAAAAGGATTTGATTGCAGCCCACCAGCAGCTGCAGAGCGATAGATTTAGCCCTGATGCTTGATTTGGACAGCAGCCCACCATGTGCCCTCTCTCTGCCACACATGTTTAGCCTCAGTGTCTTGTTTGTCTCAGGCTGATGGTACAGAGAGTCCTGCAGGAGCTTAAGCAGTATCATGGGTAAGTAAACAGTGTGAAGGAGCCTGACGTGCCCTCCTACAAACTAACAGCGTTAACTCAAGTGTCACCGGCCCACGTTTAGTTTCAGACTTGAATTAGAACGCACGGTTTGTCACTTGGCTGTCTTGAACATGTTTATATCTTCAAGCTCACAAGCCTCTGAGGCTTTTCAACGCTGTGAGTCTTCATCCTGGTGATTTTAAGCCCTGCATGATGCACCAGTGTGAGCTTTCATCGTGTTATCATGCATGAGACTTCCTCAGGAATGGAACTAGCATTTTATGTGTTTTTCTCATTTCAGTTTTATTGTGTTTTTGAAAAACAATTTGCTTCTCTATGGGAAATATATTTGAAAAAACTATTTGGATTTAATTTCAAATTTCCAAGCAGTCTTATAAAAACACCACAAAAACACTGTAAGAACTAACTTTATATTTCATAATAGAAGTCTCTGCTACGAGAATTATGGGTGTTCCGAATAAAACTTTTAAGAAAAATCTCACTAAATTTTCTAAAAAGAGATGTAAGCAGTTAAATTCTCAGTTAAAGTGAATTAAGATGCACAAACAAAGCTAGGGAAAGAAGTATTTGATCCCCTGCTGATTTGGAACCTGAATCTGTTCAAAAGAACATCATCTGTATATTTAATTCTGGTTTAAGAAGATTTCTTTTGGCAGAGAATGCGGTGATTAATGTTTCCCCTACCATTCAATATACTTTGGGGATTTTAATTGTTTTTCTGCGTCTCACTGTTGAAATAAACATATTTAAATGAACATTTATTTACTAGTAAATATGAGATGGATCTATGTTTTTTATTTTGTAATAAATCTCAATGTTTACATTTTAGAATCAAATGGAACACTATTTTTAACACTAGGGTTTGCATGAATGCAATAGCTGGTGCTATTGTTGCTATGGAATTAAATCATATTTTCTCCTTCAACATATCCATTAATTGGTTTAAAATGTAATTAATATCATCCTTATCTTAAATATTCTGTGTTTTCCTCAGGGCTAAGCGAAGAACCTCAAGCACGGATAGAAAAGAGGCGACTGGAAATGTCACGTGGTACGAGTTTCTTTCTATCGAGTAAGTCTCGGCTGAACTTTCTCATGTTTGTTTAGTATCATGCGGATGCAGATTTGTTTAATCTTTTGTTTGCTAGAAACGACGAGGAAGAGGAGGAACGGCCGGAGCGATCAGAGAGAGGGACCAAAGTCAAGCGGACTCTGAGTTCACTGAGGAACCGCATGACTGGATCCTTCAATAAAGATAAAGTAATTCACTGCAACTTTTAACCTGTTTCTTCAGCCGTTATAGCTGCCAAATGTTGTCAAAGTCATATTAAAGGATTAGGAATGGAATCTCACTCAGCGCATACTTTTAACAATAGAGTGTGTATAGGAGGAAAATTGGGGTTGTCCAAATTAGAAGTCACTTATGTACAGATGAAGATTAGGGCCATCGCAAAAAAAAAACAACAAAAAAAAAAACATTTTCACATTTAGAAATTCTGACTTTTGATCTCAGAATTCAGAATTTTATTAAAAACTTTACATAAATCTTAGAACTCTGACTTTTTCCTTATCTTTAAATCAATCTTAGAATTCTGACTTTTTTGTTAGAATTCCAACTTTGATCTCAGAATTCTGAATTTTTACAGAATTTCCCAATGTAACTTTAATGTAAGTTTTCAAGAAAATTTGACAGCAGCCGATCATTAGAATTCCAACTTTGATCTCAGAATTCTGACTTAAACTTAGAAATTTTTACAGAATTTCCCAATGTAACCTTAATGTAAGTTTTCAAGAAATTTTGAATTCCATTAGAATTAGAATTCCATTTTTAATCTCAGAATTCTGACTTTAATCTTTTTTTTTCCCAGGAATTTTGGCTTTACTCTAAGATTATGTCTTAGAATTAAGAACTTTAATTTCAGAATTCCGACTTTTCCCTTTTGACTGATTCCCTGTTTTTCAGATTTATACCTTTTTCTCATAACTGTAACTTTACATTTTCTCTAAAAATTATTACTTTAATGTCAAAATTGTTTCTCAAAATCAGATATTTTGAATCCTCTGATTAAAGTCAAAGCAGTGGCTAAATCCTCTTCCATGGTTATGTTAACAATTCCGTTATTGAACCTTGACTTTAAAAAAACAGCATTTGTATATCGAACTTTCTTTTAAATATGTTCGGAAGTAAATTAAGGCTTGTTCCCTTCTTTGCTTCCAGGGTAAGACACGAGAGAAAGAGCAGCACAAAGACAAAAGCAGAAATAGAGAAAAGGAGCATGAAAAAAGGAGGCGGCGCAGCGTAAGCGGGCATCAGCTCGTACCCGGATCCTTCTCCAGCTGTGCCACATGCTCACTGTGCAGCAAAACCCTGCAGAGGAAGCATGGCCTGCAGTGCTTGAGTGAGTCCGACACATGCACCTGTGCACCAGGGCTTCTGCTTCACCCGCCGGGCTCCTCGTGCCGCTCTGCTTCCACCGCAGCGCATTACACTCTGATTTCTCAAATGTTGGCTCATGACTTTTGCATCAACTGACCGGATGTCTGGCTGTGTCATGTGACTCACCACTGTTCATGCTTCTGCTTTCTGTTTTGTCAGAATTAACATTTCCAGCCACCTACAGCTTCAAATCGTCCATTCAAATAAATGCATCGTGATAGAAATGTTCTGTGTGTTTTTGACAAAAGCACAAAATTCCAAAGCATCTGTTTGATAGAAATGAAAAAAAAAAAAAAAACCCCAAAACAGTTTCTTAGAAATAGAAATGGATTATACCGGTTTAAAGATCCCGGAATCATATTTTTAAAGTTATAGTTATAGATAAGTTAATGTCTAAAAATATTACAAAAATACTACAATATACTATTTTTAAGATTTTATTTAACCTTTTACATTTTTAAATATTTTTTTTTGTATTTCATTATGTTTTATTTTATGGTTTAGTTGTTTATTCAGTTTATTCATTTTGTTTCATTATTTCGTGTAATTTTAACAGTGAATTTTTTTAAACTTATTATTTATTTTGCTTAAGATTCAGTTTTTCATTTAAATTAATTAAATATTTTGATGCAATATTTATGTTTATTTTATTTGACTTTTTTGAGTCACAGTTTTTGTATTAAAATGTATTTTTTGTTTCTTTAAAAGTCAAAAATATGTTCTTTTTTTTGTTTATAATAACTATATTTGATTATTTATCAATATAAAATATTTTAAAATGTTCTTTATTTTATTTTATTTCTGTTATGTATTACTTATTTTTATTTGACTTTCACCTTTTTGAGTATTATTTTATTTAATCTAGTTTAATAAATAATCTTAACTTTTTTTGTTTGAATGTATTTTATTTCCTTCCATGACATGTAATTTAATTAATTTTTATAGCTCTAGTGCCCATTCATGTCTAGCTAAATGTATAAATCGAATAAATCACTGTGTGTCACGGTGTTTAATGAACGTCACCCCAAACATCAAGAGAAAGTAGAAACCTTGCAGTGGGTAGCATTGTGGCCTTCCAGCTAGAAGGTTGTCGGGTCGAGGCTTGCCGGTGACCTTCCTGGAAGGAGTTTGTTGCCCTGCGATGGACTGGCAACCTGTCCAGGGAGTACCTCTGCCTCTCGCCCAATGTGTGCACCGGCAGTCCCCCGTGTCCCCAAAAAGGGAATAAATGGGTTGAAAAAGAACGAATGAATGCTTCTCAATCACAAAACACCCCAGGTGTCCCATCAGAGTGCCTTTAATAAGCTTTTTATCTTATTACGGCACTGTTTTATGGCTTTTTTTTTCGCCTGCAAGATGTTTTCAGAGTGACTTCAGAGTCACAAGGGTACAGCACAAACAGTAAATTTCAGGCGTTTGGTGGCACTACGTCTCTGCTCGTGGCACTGCTTATTAAACAAGTCAAGCTGATGGATTCGCATGCACTGGAGGCACTTGCTTGCCCCAGAGCCCAGGTTTATTATATAGTGACCGTTAAATATTACTCTTGAAACATGGATATTCATATTAAAGCAACAGTGAGAAACGATAATGGATACATTTGTTTATAAGCATTTCGTAATCGTGTTATAGTTCAAGATCACTGGCAAAACCCTGAGAATGGAGACCAGTCCTTGGTGTGATAGTCACTGCAACTCTCAGCCAATAAGAATCTGGTTCTGCAAGTAATCACAATATTGATTTTTTTTTACACGTAAATGCAACATCGTTTTCATTAAACCAAGCACTTTTGAAAACTTTTCCTAAGTTTTGGAGGTGGATTTTGTCATTGTCCTCACACTCTGTGCCTGCAGTCACTGCTTTGTTTACAAAGTCTAATGGCAGATTAGATGTACATCTACGTTTTCTGTTTAATCACTGAACAGAGACACATGCGTTTTTTGCTGAATACTCATTTTAAAAATAGACAAATCAACTGCCACCACTTGGTTTGGTATAGAGCAGGAGGAGGTGTCATCACATCGGGCGCATTATTATTTTGCTCTAATTATTTTGGGGGCTATTAACTATTTATAACTAATGCTAATCAAATTGCCTCTATAGAGCCGGAAGAGTGACATTATCGTGTTCACCATATCTGTAGTGTGATGCCCCTGTCGCCATGGTTATTCATTAAACAGAGCAACTCCTAAAAAACTGAATTATTTTAGGGATTTTTGTTATTATATTTTATTAGCAATGGTTGTTTATTTTTAGTATTTTGTAAATATTTAACCAAAAAATAATTCAAACGTCACTCCTGGTGGAAACTAAGATTATGATGTGACGACACATCCTCCTGCTCTATAGTCTTTACAGTGTTGCAGTGCGTTTGTGCGTTTCCGCATGGATGCAGTTTGTAATAAACAGACGTGGATGAGATTTTTGTACACACAAAACAAAACTGGGGGTGGAGTTTGTCGTTGTCATCATTGCTGTGTTAACACAAGTGTAATGGAGGCGAAGTGAGGACCATGTTGATTTTTATTCCACTTTTGTGTCTTAAAGAATGTACAGGATTATATGTGCATGTTTACTTTTGATCACAGAACAGAGGCACTTGAGTTTTTGAACACACTGCTCAATAATAATTTTAAAAGTAATGGCACCATTTCAGGTGTTACAGAGTGTCCGTGTGGATGCGTTTTTAAACGAACACTTGTGGACGCAGGTTTTTTTCGTACACTGTGTGAGAGAAAAAACCAACCGGGTACGTATGTACATGGTCTGAGAACCATGAGGCTATTAAAACACCCACATCCCCCACGGAGGTGACGCCCCTACTGGAGAGGGACCTTATTAGATCTGGTTTGCCGAAAAAGCTTTTTTGGATGTAGCATCTCTCTCTCCCTTATATTTTATGAGGAATTTTATTTATTTATTTTTTTAGACCCGTGTAGCACAAAGCGATATTGAGAGGAAAACTTATTTATTTATTTTCCTCCACCCACTGAGCCTTGCGCCTGTCGCTTTAAATCAGGGTCTCGCCTGAGGAATGTTCCTCATGTCCCAGAAGTCCTTGCGGCGCAGTGCGGACAGGTCAATCTACAATATAACAGAAGCAGCGATCGGCGCGACTCTATAAGGTTGCCAGGTGATGAGGTTGTGTTTATAGCGGTTGTCATAGTAATTAAAGTGATGCGTGAGGTGAAGGGGTCGCCGCGTGCGTGATGGCGCCAGAAACGGTGAGTTCATTCAGAGCAACAGGTGTTTGCTAACTCGGCTAATAAACACAGAGCGGCTAAAAAAGGCTCAAAAAGTGCCTTTTCCCGCTACTCTCCTTGAGTTTGTTTTTTTTTTTGACGTGCCACCTATTTACATTTTTAATTTAGTGTTGCGTTTAATAAAAAAAAAGTTATGTTTCAGGTTAATATGACTGAAAATCGTTATTTGTTCAAGTCGTACATCAGGTTTTTATATCAGACGCAGAATAGTCACTCTGAATAGAGATTGTTGTGTATATTTACATCGTAGTAGTTAGTTAAATATCTCCAGTTGGATGTTGTTGTGCTATTCTAACACAAAGTGATCAGTTTTGGTTGTAGAATCTGATAATGGGGTTCTTCTTGTTGGATAATATTGAGGTAGGTTTGTGTTTTGGTTGTTCTGGCTGTATAAATAGTTTATTTTGGTTGCTTGGGTGTTTTGTCACTGCAGTTGTCAAGATGTTTTTGGAAGGTATTTGAGGTTTTCTGTCTGAAGAGTATGGTGTCTCCTGGATTTTATCTTTTCCACAGTGTTTAATGCATTTTGGTTGTTATGGGACTTGTATGGTGTTGTGGTTGAGGGAAACTTTTTGGTGGTTGTTAAGGGGTTGATTTTGTGGTACAGTATGTGGTTTTTTAAAACAGGAATTCTCGATTGTATGGTTGCTAGGGTGTGTTCTTTAGGATGTTTTGATGCCTTCTGGCTTGTGTAAATCTAGGGTGTTCTGCCATATTGTTGTCAATGTGATCTTTGGGATATTTTGATGTCTTCTGACTAGTTATGGGGCTGCTAGCATATGGTTGCTGATGTGTTCTTCGGGATGTTATGGAGGTCTTGTGGCTGGTGTCTAAGGTGATCTGGAATTTTCTGTGGTGGCTGGAGTGTTTTGACTGTTTGGGAATGATTTTATGTGGTTACAAAGGTGTTCCCATTTCTTTAGGATGTGTTGGATTATTCTGGCTGGTTGTCATATGTTATTATATTTTATTATTAGCAATAAACAGTTTGTGTATGTGAAAAACCCTTTATATTAATATTTATAATTTACTCTTTATCTTTTAAGAAAATGTTGTAAATATGTGGTGGTGGTAGTAATATATATATATATATATATATATATATATATATATATAAATAAACAAATAAACAAATAAATAAATATTTATTTATTTTTTCAAAAATGTAGTTTAATGTTTAATAACCCTTATCTTTTGCTTTAATATGACCATATAAGAATTACATTTAAGTTAAAATAAAAACCTGTCGAGGCCATGATCTGAGCTTTATTTAAAAGATAATTATTCACATGATCACTGCAGACCAATGGCTTTCTTGGGCGTTAAAAACAAGCTGGGAACGGAAACAGGAAGTAGAACACTATGATTAGCCTTGGGAGGATCAGTCCATAATCCTGTTATAACATCACATGATCAACTGATCAGGTCACGTGATCGCCTTGCTGCCAGACCAGGTCTACAGTAGCATGAGAAAGGATCTTTCAGAGCCAAATAAGTGTTTAAAAAAAAATCATCACCTGTAGGTTTTACTGTAAATAAACATATCAAGTTTCTTGGTGCACTAACCAAAGATCTTCTTTGGGTGTAGGTCTACAGACATTATTGGACCGCACTCCTTTGATGAGCTGCCTTTTGCTACGTCCAAATGCTTACCACTCCTTTTGGTTCATAATTGAGTTGCTTGGCTTGTTATTTCTACATCGGAGGACCACTGACAATAAAGTTTTGATGGATAATAAGCTTGATGGGTTTTCATTTGCTGATTAAAGATGGTACGATACTCAACGGTTCCCCTTCCTTTGTATGTCAAAAGGGCTTGAACAGTTCATCTTGAAACCCCAGTTTGTTTTGAAATCTGGGAGAGACCTTGTCGATGCAGTATAACTACGTTGTGTCTTGTTGCTGTTTTCATTCTTGCCATGACAAAAAAACTTTCTCAACCTCAATTTGGTAACAGAGTGTGGCTGTTCCTCGACCAGTCTTAAGCCTTCTACACAGCTGTTGCTGTTTCAGGTCATGACTGGGTTTCAAACAAGGTGTGTCATTGGTGTATCGTAAACCTGAATATGGTCCTACAAATTCCCAGCCTTTTTGCAAGTGTAGAATTGATGCTGGTTTGAAGGAAAATCTAATCAAAATTTGATTTGATGTAGATTTTTTTTCTTCTCTCTTTTAGCACATTTGCCACTTTTTAAAAGATTTTGGACACCTACCTACAACATTTATTTGATGCCTGCACTGTCTAAATAAAGTTAGTGATCCAAACGTCTCTGAACATGATTAGCCTGCTAACATACTTGTCTTAAATCTTGCGACAATTTGAAGCAGCACAAGGTTTTCTGTGAGATCAGCTGCTCTCTGTACTGGTTTGTAGCTCCAGGAAGCCATCGATCCCTTGCTCAGTTTGTTGTGTTTCTGTTTGGTTTTTCCTAAATGAATGGAATCAGTGGATTTGAGACTGGAAAAGTGGAAATAGCCCGAAGGCAGACTGTCTTTACCCCAGATAAGCCAGCCATTAACAGCTGATTGCACAGCTAAACTAACGCTGCAGTGCACCTCTCTCTTTCAAGGATGATCCATCAGTGTTGTGTTTCCATCCGCCCGCTGTTTCTGGTGCTTCCTTGACTTGTGAACTGCAGAAGCTGGACTTAGTGTTTGATAAACCGGCTGTGCACTGACCTCTGCGTTTGTTTGGACCTTCAGACTGTGCTGTGAACGTCCACAAGAGCTGCAAGAACCTGCTGCCCGAGTGTAGCGGCAAACTCAAGGTGTGTTTGAAACAATGACCTGAGGACTCTTTGCTCCAAGGAGTGTCCGGGCGTGTTCTGCTGGACTGTAAATGATCAACTCGGTTGCTCTATTTGTGTGTGAAATGTGTCATTTGTTCTGTACAGGCCAAAGATTCCGTGCAGAGGACGTTAAACGGCACTGCTCCGTTGAATAGCCACGGTAAGCATTTCCAATTCATTATACCTTATCGTTTGATACGGTAGTAATTAGGGGTGTAACGTTACACTGCTCACTGTTCACGTAGGGTGTTAACCGACATAGTTGTAAAGAAAGCTAAAGCCATTTTACTACATATAGTTGAGTAGGAAAAAAAAAAAAAACGTGTTATTCATATTTTCTGAAAAATGGCCAAGAAAATTTTGCCATGGTTCCTCCCTTCATGCTTTCACCACGCCCCTTTTTGGGACTTGTATTTTGGCAATCGTGAGTAGTGTAGTGCGTTATGGCCGCCCAGTCACAAGTCAAATAGAACGGCATGTTCAAATGAGAATTAAGAGTTTTCTCGGTGTCACCCAGGCTGGGTAGAGACAATAATAAAGTACAAAGTGCATCGAAGAGTTTTGTGTAATTCGAATCAAAGCAAATTAATCCACCAAATTGTGAAGAAATAACGTTGTGCTTCACGCAGTTCAGTGCCTGTGTATGCTAACGTGTATGGTGAGTCAACAAGTTTGGATCTATTTCATGCAAATATTGAGGGTGTTAGAAATCAAGGATGTGTTTATTTCTAATGGTATTTTGTTGACAATATTAACTGATTTTGGGTGTTTTGTGCAATGCTGCATTGGTTAGCATAACTGCTAATATCGCTGCATCACCACTAATATTAAGTTGGTGATTGGGATGTCATTGTCCATTCACTATGGAGATCGTTTATAAATTGCAATCAATCAATCAATGTTCTTAGTTCACACACCCGATCTGCATAGAGATGAGCTGTACGAGCGATTAATCTGATTGGTCAGTGGGCGGAGGTAAGAACTATGGGCGGTGCAATGAACATCGAGCAGTTTTCAACACAGGATTACACAAACATGCATGAAACATTCAGAATAAAACTTGAGGCGTGTTTTTAATGACAGAACACACCACAATTTTGACTGGTGGTCCGACGGCAACTCCTAAACATTCTCTACAGCGGAACCATGATCAGTTTTGTGGCTTAGACGAGCGCTACAAGGATCTGAAGGGAGAAGCTGTGGAGATACGAGAGTGACGTGTGACTTGTTCTTTTTGTTTTATATAGATGACATTACTGAGCACCTCATCCACACCCATATTTGTAGTTCGATATAGTGCTCCGCCCTGTTAGACAGCATCCCAATATAAAATGAGCACACGTCAATTTTCTTTGTTTTCTCTTCTCACTCAAACCCTTTTCTTGCTTTTGGTCATCTGCTAGTTGTTTTGCCTGTGGAGTCGGTGTATGAAGAGTGTGTTAGTAGACTCTGGCGGAGCAGATGCTGATCAGATCCCCTGAGAGCAAATTAATCTCATCTCGCTGTTGTTCAGTTTCACCATCACCAGAGAGGAACTTGTCGGTTAATCACGCTTCCCTGACTAATTATCTTGCAAAACTGATCAACGACTCGCTCTAAATCCATCATTTATCTACTTTCTTTCAGGAGATGCAGGTTTTCTTTTATATTCAAAGCATGTGTTTTATGCAACACACGTGGATTAGTTTCTAGAACTTGCTCCTGTTGCTTGTGCAGCAATCGTTTCGTAAGACTGCATCATTAACTGAACCAGATGACCCCTCACAGTGCTCCGATGTAGCTCAGGTCGTCTTGTTAAACACGTCCCGCTGTGAGCACTGACGAGGTGGGAATTGCTTTCAGAAGCGAGGATGAAGCCTGTAAATCTTCGCTTCCCAGTGGGAAGCATTTGCAGGAGCTGCAGCTCGAATTTTCTGGATGCATCATCAGACAGATACAGAGAATTAGCATGCACAGCTAGTTTTGCTGAAGACGTCGTCTGTATGCTAATGCCCTGACCAAATTATGAGATGCAAAACTGCATCAAGTCAAAGGTCAAAGTAATTGTTTATATGACAAATCCTGAAACCCTTTCCCCTGTGAAACTGCAAATGCATTTATTAATGTGTTCTTAGTTGTTGGACTTGATTTCAATTCACCCTTTTCTGGACTTGACTCACTCTCATGTTAAGGACTCATGAGGCTGACTCAACTCATTTCTCAGTCTTGGGTCCAAGTCTTGACTTAAACTTTGATAAGGTCTCAGACTTGAGTCCAACTTGGCCCCTTTTGGATTTGACTCAGATGGTAAGGACAAACTCTAATTCTGCTCTTCCAGGGCTCTAGACTAACTTTTTGCACTGGTTGCACTGGTGCGCCTAAATTTTTTTCTTAGGTGCACCAGCACAAAAGTTAGGTGCACCCAAATTTTCAACTGCATCACATTTAACACCCCATTTTCACAAGTTCACTTTTTTAAGTTATCTATTTATTTATTTTTTTTAAATCACTGTCCATATAGACAATATTGACTTGTAAATGATTAACTAACAACCTGGTCAAAATAAAGTTCTTTATTTGAAGCACAATTCTACAAGAAAGGTAACTAAAACTTACTGAAAAGGTGTTTAAAGTGCTTTACTGAGCTGAAATTTAAACTTTAAACTGATTTTGGTCCCTAAGAGCAGCAAATACAAATAAAAACGATAATACCATTTACTACCCAGATCAAGAGTTTATAATGCAGCCTATTTATTTATTTTTTCATTTTTAAGTGTCAGAATATTATGGTTAATGCAGTAACGAGACGGTAGGCATATTATTGACATGGGCTCCATGACATCACATGGTTTACCTTGGGCATGAGCAGTCTCGACCTCACTGTGTTCAATAATATATTCATACGACTGTACACAATGACGAATTCCTTTGTGGAGATATATGTGTCTCCGTCGATCAGGAATTCCATGTACGCACTGTTCACAATTTGCACAGACGTCTTTTATTTTTCAATGTATCTGCGATGACTCCTATAAATTGGGTGCGCGCGACATCATTGCTGTACGTCGGGTTAACGTTCAAGCCATTTTTCTTCATAAGAATTATTTCGGACTTGAATTTAGTGAAGGGGAGTTCTTCTTTTGCAATATTGTAGGCAACGTAAAACTTAAATATCATCTCGGCCTCGTCTGATCTGTTTGCAGCTGCCTGCCGCTGTAAAGGTACGTTCACATCGAACGCGGTTCGCGCGGTAAGCGCGGAGGGTTTCCATGTTAAGTCAATGCAAAGACGCGTTTGCGCGCGTCTGAGGCTTCAGCGGCGCGGTAAACGCGAATTGAGCGGCGCGCTTGCCGCGATAGGCGCGTATTGAGCCGCATGAATGGGTGATACGCGTGTTGTGAGCCGCGCGCAGGAGGCGGACCGGCCGTAGACGGAGTTTCGTTTTTTTTCCCCCTCGAACGACGGGTCGCACCGGTGCAACCTTTGATTTTTTTTAGTCGCACCATTGAGAAATTAGGTCGCATATGCGACCAAATTGGTCGCACTCTAGAGCCCTGTCTTCACTCAGGCACTTGACTTGATTCCAAATTGCCTCTTTTAGACTTGACTCAGATGTTAAGGGCTCTGACTCAGCTCAGACTTGGCTCTAATTCTGCCTCCAGGACTTGACTTAGACTTTAGTCCAACTTGGGCCTCTTTCGAACTTGATTCTGATGTTAAGAACTCAAAAATTAATCTCCTACTCTGCCACTTTTTGATGTTAAATCCACGTTCTTAATTCCAACAGTGTTGTCCAATTCTAACTTTTGGACTTGACTTGGAGTCCGACTCAATTCTCACCTGAGACTTTGGTCCAACTCTGTACTTTTTGGACCCTACCTGGACTTGATTTACATGTTAGGGTCTCAGAAATTAGTCCAACAGTGTCTTTAGTGGCTGTATTGATTCAGACTTAGTCTTACTCAACTCTGACATGAGACTTGGATCCAACTCTGCACTTTTTGGACCCGATTTGAATAATAAAGACTCGAGTCCAAATTGTCTCCTTTTAATCTCAGATGTTCAGGCCATTTTGGATTCACTTAAACTGTAGACCAGGTCTTGGATTTAAGTCTTTTTGAACCTGAGTGGAATATTGAAGACTCGGACTGGAGTCCAGCTTTCTCTTTTTTTAATCTTGACTTATTCTAAATCAGAAGTAACTAGTAACTGACTTCTATTGTAAATTTTTCTTAGGATTCTTTTGACTCTTTTACAAAAAAAATGTGATATTTTTCTTGACTCTTCCTCGCATGAGGTTAGTTTTTGTCACTATTGTTATAGAAACCTATGGTTAATCTGAAGTCGAGCGTGTGAAAGTTTCCTTCGTGCATTTGTCTGTTTCTGATGCTCATATAACGTGGATTTTCCTTTGGAGTCTGTTTTTTTAATTGGATTGGATTGACTGTCGATCCAGCTCTTCATAACTAGCTCTCACTAATCTGAGCTGCTGCCTCTTTCTCCCCCTCAGTTTCATTAGGAGGGAGTTAAGAGCGCATGTGTGTTTTCTAGAAGCCACTCTTCTGCGTAAAAACCGTAGATCAGCATCCCTCCTCCTCACAGATGCACAGCATGGCTCTGGTACCAAGAGTGTGCAGTTCTAACAGGAAAGGCTTTCGTGTACCCTGCACTCTATCGCGCCGTCTCGGGGTGCGAGTGCTCCTTCACCGGGATCTGCTCACCTTCCGATTTTTAAACTCCATCCCGCGCTCCTTTCTGAAGCGATGCTCCCGAACTGACCACTCGTGTCTCTCCACAGCTCCTTGGGAGACCAGCTCTGCTCTCGCTCCCCTCGATGGCTCGTCCCGCTCCTCTCGATCTGCTCCGGGTATGATGACCGTCCCAAACAGAGGCCTCACCGCGCCCCCTGCGTCCTCCAGCAGCACCTCAACCAGCCAAAATATTAGCAGCAGCAGCAACAGGTGAGTCCTTCACAGGATTCACATTTGTTTTAAAATGATTTTATTTGTGAAAGACGTGGAGGGAACAAAACAAGATTGATGCGTGATTTCGGGTGTATTAATGGTAAAGGTAAATGATAGAACTGTGATTGAAATGCAGACGGCTCGCGCTCTGATAATTACTGCAGTGTTTTCCTGCTCATGTTCTCCGGCAGCTCGGTCACAGGAGAGATGGATGAGCTGGACTCGTTCAGAATCAAGCGCTTTGCTGATGACACCGTGTCTCTCGCCTCCACAGTGCCCGAATCGCTCCTCGTCGAGGGTGAGGCAGCAACACAGTACCTCAAAGTGACTGTTCCGTCATAGAATGTCAGGGTTGTGTTGGCGGGGAAGGATGCTAACACCCAGGAACTAGGGGTTTAGATGCAAAGTTTTCACTCTTGGAAAGAAAGGATTTGAACGTCTTTTGCTGTAGGAAATGATCTGAAAACCACTCAAGATTTTCTATAGGGTTCAGGTCTAGAGGCTGTTCCTCTCGCTGTACTTCTCAAGTATAGTCCAGGGGAGGCTGCAGAGTGGTCCAGCAGGAAAAGGACTCAAGATTTGGACAGAAGAAAATAGTTCCTCAGTCTCTATTGAATCCTTATTGGTTCTCTTTAGGGAAAGATGGCTATTTATTAAATTTTTTTGTTTTCTGTGGTCCAAGAGCAGGTCAAATATGCCTCAATTACTTTATTTTGTGATTTATTGAGGATTACTAAAGTGTTGGAAACGTTCTTTTGTTGGGCAGATGCATATTATGCTTCCTTGCGAAGTGAACTGGAAGCCATCACACAAGACTTCGAGCTGGAATCCTGGAGCCTGGTGGTGGACCAACAGTTCCTAAAGAAACATTCCAAGGAGGCCGTCAAGAGACAGGATGTCATATATGGTCAGATTGCATGTAGTTTTCAAAAAGCTCTTTTAAAGATATCAAAATTACGGCTGCAAAGAAACCGGTCTAGTTGAACATGTTCTAAATGTTCACGTCGGGTTGTTTATCTCCTGAAAGTATTCCAAACCCTCTATGTCGGAGCAGAACCAATAATCACATGAAATCCATGGAGATGCTACATTTTTAGCTGACTTCCTGTGTCCTGCAGAGCTCATCCAGACGGAGATCCACCACGTCCGGACTCTGAAGATCATGCTCCGTGTTTATTCTCGAGAGTTAAGGGAAGCATTACAGTTGGACGAGAGGAAGCTAGACAGTCTTTTTCCTCGACTGGAGAGTCTGCTGGAACTGCACACACACTTCCTGATCCGTCTCCGTGAGCGCCGCATAGAATCTCTTCAGCCGGGCTGCGATCACAACTATTCCATCAATAAACTTGCAGACATCCTCATATCACAGGTGCGTGTTGCTACATTACTGGAGTGCTTCCTGTTTTGCTTGATTTCATACACCAATACTTTCAGTTTAGATCCATACTTCTTTTACTTCCTGTTTATAACAGCTCTTCCTTTACTTCCGGTTAATAATATGCTGCACTAATAATAATGTTTAATAACATGTTTAAATGTACGTTTAATAACAGCACTTCCTGCTCTTCCATTACTTCCTGTTTAAAACATGCTGTCTTTTTATATCAGCACTTCCTGCTCTTCCCGTTTATAACATGCTGTATTTTTATAACAGCTTTTCCTGCTCTTCCGTTAATCCTGTTTAAATCATGCTGTCTTTTTATATCAGCACTTCCTGCTCTTCCTGTTTAAAACATGCTGTCTTTTTATATCAGCACTTCCTGCTCTTCCTGTTTATAACATGCTGTATTTTTATAACAGCTTTTCCTGCTCTTCCGTTAATCCTGTTTAAATCATGCTGTCTTTTTATATCAGCACTTCCTGCTCTTCCTTTACTTCCTGCTTATAACATGCTGTATTTTTATAATTGTACCTTCTACTCTTCATTGTTTCCTTTTAATAAAGTTTTGTTCTTTTTTACAGTACCTCCTGCCTTTCCTAGACAAACTGGCTTCATCCATCTCCTACGTCCTGCTTATCTGTTGCATTTTCCAAAATAATGTTGTCTTTAAATATATCAATGTTTCGCTACTTCCTGTTTCAAAAATGCTATCTTTTGTGTACATGCTTCTTTGTCTCTCTTTTTTTCTTGCTTGACATTTTAAATGTCTATTCTTCCTGCTCATCCTTTTATTTCCTGCTACGACCATGAGAAAGATGTGAAGTAGGAACGCACAACTAAAAGTCATGCTGTTTGTGCGCCTGTTTTCAGTTTTCGGGGGAACTTGGAGAGCGAATGAAGGAGAGTTACGGGGATTTCTGCAGTCGACACACTGAAGCGGTAAACCTCTACAAGGAACACATGCAGAGCAACAAGAAGTTCCAGACCCTCATGAGAGTATGTCAAGATCTTACACAGCTCTCTGTTGTTCTTCTGGAAGGCTTTCAAACATTTTCTCCTTGTCTTGTTTTTCAGAAAATAAGTAATCTATCAATAGTGCGTCGCTTAGGTGTTCCCGAATGCATCTTACTGGTTACACAGAGAATAACCAAGTATCCTGTTCTTCTGGAACGTATTCTTCACAACACTGAAGGTACGAAGGTTCAAGTCAAACTACTTTCAAAGCTAAATTTGATTGTGTTTAACTGCATTTCTTTTATTTCCAGCTGGAACTGAGGAACATGAAGGACTTGGCCAAGCGTTGGGTTTAATCAAGGATGTCATCGTTCAAGTGGACGCTCAGGTCAGTCTCTACGAGAAGGAAACACGGCTCAGAGAAATCGTGTCCAAGATAGAGCCAAAGTCTCATGGAAAAATCAAAGACGGACGTGTTTTCAGCAAGGAGGATCTCTCTCAGGGTCGCAGGAAGCTCTTGTACGAGGGCACGGTCAACTGGAAGGCTGCATCTGGGAGGCTCAAAGGTAGATGTGTAGGAAATAAAGATGGCACAAAACTGTTGAGTGTTCATCAAACAACTCGCAGGAACTTTCCTATCAGATTTTCATTTTTGAATTCTACTTAGAGCCAATAGAGACACAGAGTTGGTTTATATAACTTCTAATGACAAAAGGAAACATTATATACTGACCCCTCCACAGCAACCTGACAACCATAGCAACCCTTTTTGCCTATCACTATCTAAGGAAAATCATAGAGACATGAGGCTTGGTTTATTGGCATGAGGATCTTTTTTTTTGTTTATATATTTTAAAATTTGTATTTAATCTTACATTGGCAACTTTTTTTTGTTTTGTTTTTACTATTTTCTTGTATTTTTGTTTTATTTTCAATGTTAATTAGCAAAGTTTAAATATATATATATTTTGGGGGGGGGGGGGGTTTCATTTAAATTTACTTAATGTAATTGTTTACTTTTCTTATATGTATGTATATTTTTATTTATGAAAATATTACTTATAGTTTTTTTTTTTTACTTCAGTTTGTTTGGTTTTCAGCTCATAACATTTTTATCTTTAGTATATTCTCTTTCCGTGTGTTGAACTCACATAAAATATAACATTTTTACTTCAATTGTAGACATTCTAGCTCTGCTGCTTACAGACGTCCTCGTCTTGCTACAAGAAAAGGACCAGAGATACGTGTTCTCAGCTGTGGTTCGTATTGAGCTCTTTCTTACCGTCGTATAGAAGAAGCTTCTGAAAACCCTAAAGTCTCTGCATGTTTCCCCCAGGACAACAAGCCGTCAGTGATTTCCCTCCAGAAGCTGATTGTACGCGAGGTGGCCCATGAGGAGCGAGCCATGTTCCTCATCTGCGCCTCCTCAAACGAGCCAGAGATGTATGAAATCCATACCGCCTCCAAAGAAGAGCGCAACAGCTGGATCAGACTCATTCGACAGGCCGTGGAGAGGTCTGTCTTTAAAAACAAACCTTCTTTAGGATAAACGTTCCTCCGCTTTAACATGTTCATCCTGTTTCAGCTGCCCTCACACAGAAGAGAGGTTATTCAGTGAGGAAGAGGAAGCCAGAGTTGCTCGTTTCCGCGAGTATCATGGTAAAATGCTCTGCAAACATAAAACAACTCCATGTTTTTATATTTTTGGAATGACCCACAGAGGGCGCACTTGCATTTCCACTGTGGTTTCAGCTCAACGTGTCTTGTGACTGGGAATTTGCATGGCTATTGAAATGATTGAATGAATGAATGTTGTATTTAATGAGAAATCAGTTTATAATTAATTTTGATTTGAGTGCTTTGAGTTATCTTACTGGGCGACTCATCTTGTTGCCTGTAGAAAAGACTCACTGGAGCTAGAAATGTGGCTATAGAACCATGTTCGTCTGGTTTTCCTCAGATCGCCTGGTAATGAAGGATGCTCAGATCATCCAGAGCCTGACGGAGAAGCTGCAGTTGTTTGCGGAGCTGGCCGAGTCTGTCTCCCCTGCAGAAGAGCCTGGCTCTCGCTCACGCTCTAGTTTACTGCTCCGAGGCGACACCTCTGACCTCCACCAGGGGGAGCACCTGCTTAAAGCAGCCATTACTGAAGGTACTACTTACTCACAAGGTTTCCCCTTGGTCCAGGTTTTTTGGGGGGGGCTCTTTGGATATCCTCTCAAACATTCATGAATAGTTTAAAGGTGCAATATTATGCCATTTTAAAGCATTTATAATAAATATTTGAGGCCTTTATACCAGCACTGCATCGTTAATAACTTTGTAAATGCAATATAATGTGCCCCTACTATTTAATGGTAGGGTAAACACCTTACTGTGGCCTTAGATGCTGCTTATTTAATTTCTGGCTTCTCCCAATGTTTTTACACACCTGTGTGTTACTGTAGTGGAAAACCTGCAGAACCTCCTGGCATCACGAGGTCAGGAACCATCCGCACAGACTGATGGACATCCGAGTCCATCCTTGAGTTTGCTTCCACGCCGAGCAGACACCTTCGGTGGCTACGATAGCAACTCTAGCTTGCAGCCTAAGCGTATGTTGGTTCTCGATGATTTCAGATTGCTGTAACAATTTACATATGTTTACCAAATCACTTGTACTGATCTGATGTGTTTTTGATTATACTTCAGAGGGCAGTGTTAAGAAGAAACCCGTTGGGGCGAGTGGCCGGACACGGGACAGGAGTCAACGGGCGAGCTCCGATCCACAGATTAAAGAGGTTTTTGCCTGCCACAACCAGGATGAAGAGGTGAGAAAACACGTCAGGTCTGATCCATATCAGCGTCTAATGTCACATTGAAGTACTGTCTGCCAATCCAGAGTTTTGTTATAGTCTGGTCAGGGATTTAAATCTCACCAGTCACTAAAATCTCATCAGAGTCTCAATCAATTCTCATTGAATTTTTGTTATAGTCTAGTCACATTTAAGTACTGTCAGCCATGTTGGAGTCTTGTTGTAGTGTCTCATTTAAATCTCACCAGTCATTATAATCTCACCAGAGTCTCAATAAATTCTCATTGATTTTTTTGTTATAGTCTGTCATATTGAAGTATTGTCAGCCATGCCAGAGTCTTGTTGTAGGCTTGTAAGTCTCGGCAGTGTCTCATTTATATCTCATCAGAGTCTCATTCAATTCTCATTGACATTTTGTTGTAGTCTGATCTCACTTTGAAGTCTCGTCAGAGTAATTCCCAAGTCTGCTTAGTCTCTTCAGATACTCCCTAGTGTTTTCTTTGCCATTATTCTGAAAATGTACGATGCTCTGTGTCTCATTTAGTCTGCTCATTGTAGTCAGTCAACTAATTTTAATCACCTCCCTGAGTCTTCTTAGTCTTTTCTGTCATAACATTCAGAACATTCTTGCTACAGAGCCTCAAGTCTCATTTGATTCTCATCTGTAAAGTTTCATCTGTCATTCCAGTCTCATCAGTGCTGTGAGCAGTCACAGAGTCTCGTTAGTCATGCCAGAGTATCATCAGACTCTTTTTATAGTCACAGCGGTCGCCCAAGAGTCTCATTAGAGTTTCCAGAGTGGACACCTTGTTAGTCCTGCACCATCCCTGAAAGTCTCACTGGTGTCTCAACAGCAGTACTGGAGTCACATCATATGATTATTTCTCCCTTGTTTTCTGTCTCTCTTCTAGGATGATTTGTCTCCACCTGTGTTCCACAAAGGGTGGTCCACGTGCAAGTTTCCTGAATCAGAGGTGAGACGATTATGTCACTCTGTGTTTCCCACGACATCAAAGACTAATTTTGTTCACACGCCTCTTGGATCATAGCGGACCTTAGCATTGACCGCACCTAAACATCAGTTAATGCGACAATTCTTCAGCGGGCAGGAATGTGGCACTGGATGCCAGTAATGATGCCCTTTTCTTCTTGTTTTTCCAGTTCTATGAGCACGTGCTGTCGCTGTCTCAGAGACTCTACAGTTTACAGGTATAGCAAACATTGGCGACACACTCGGTTTCTCAATGATTCCAGGAAAACACTTGGTGGTTCCTCCCCGCTGCATGAGCCTCATGTCAAGACGGGGATCAATCATCCTCAACATGTTAAAAGCAAGAGCCATCCCTTCATTCTGAAATCCGAATTCTCCTTCTCTCTCAGGGCATAATCTCCCAGCAGGACAGTCACATTGAGCTCCAACGGGCCTCTCTCCTCACCTCCGACCGCGACCGTCCCGGCAGCCGAACCCGTGGCACCGACGGCCTCCTGGAACAAGAGAAGCAGCGCAACCTCGAAAAGCACCGGGAAGAGCTCGCCAACTTCCAGCGACTCCAAAACCAGCACCGGCAGGAGCAGACGCGCTGGGAACGGGAGCGCGACAAGCAACGGTGTCTGGTCGAATCTGAACAGCAGCGGCTGAAGGACCGGGAGGAGCAGTGTTGGAAACTGGAGGTGCGACTTGCAGAGGAGAAGCAGGAGCTGGAGAGGCAGCGGCAGACGTACCAGCAGGACCTGGAGAGGCTGAGGGAGTCCACACGGGCGGTCGAGAAGGAGAGAGAGAGGCTGGAGCAGCAGAGGAAGCTGAAGAAGCACAACACGGTTCCCAACACTGCATCGCTCTACCCGCAGGACGTGGCGCAGGTGAGCAAACGAACAATCATGTTTGCATTGAGTACGTGACCATGGGGAATCGCTGATATTTGATGGCGTTAATTGACAATACATCTACCTTTGAACACTAGGTGGCACAGTTGCACGCTTTACGCACATTTTAAGAACGCTTAGATCCCTCCCATAATTCTCAGAGTGGGTCTCGTTGCTGGTACTTGGCTGTTCATTGATGCTTCTTAACTATGTGCGAGCTCGGAGCAATGAGTTTGAAGTTTACAATGTCTCTTAACAGCTTTAATAAACCCAAAAATATAGCAGAAATGGCCTAATAATTTAACTAAATGTTTTAAATAATAATTTAACTAAATGTTTTAAATAATAATTTAACTAAATGTTTTAACTAATAATTTAACTAAATGTTGATGAAATGGAAAAATACATTTGGCCTAATCCTGCTTCCGATCCTTCAACATATGATCTTGTTCTGACTTTGCCTTTAAATATTATTATTTTTATTTGTCGTTCTTGTTGCTATTGTAGATAAACAGCTGTGTTTATCTTTAGTAAAATAATGGCATGACTTTTCCATTTTGTGGGTGTTCTGAGAATAGTTACCGTAATATACAAAAGTTTTGGCACCCCTGCGCATTTTTCCTTTACAAATCATTAGTTGTTATCTCTTATATTATACATTATACGGAAATTTCTATTCAAAATGAAAATTAATATGATTTATGGAAAATGTGCAGGAATTATTTTAATAAAATTAGGCATGTGCATAAATGTAGGCGTTTTATTGATTCCAATACATGTATCGCTAATTATTAGAACTCAAAATGGATTCGGTAACCTCAATATCCCCTACACGGGTGAGTACAGTTATGTATTCAAAGGCGGCCAATTGTAAGTGTTTCACTGTCTCTGAGATTTAAGCTCTCAGTTTCATTGTGAGGAATTGGAAGACCAGAGGGAAACCATCAAACCTGACTGAACTGGAAATGTTATGTAAAGAAATATGGTCTAAATAATACCTTTGGTCAGAATCCAGACTCTAATTGCAAGCTATAGAAAGCATTTTGAGGATGATATTTATGCTTATTTTGTTTGAATAATTTGTGAAAACTTTGATATATTCATATAAACATTATTTTATAGATCACTATGATGAAATTTCCTATCCAGATCGAATCATGAACATCCACAGGGGTGCCTAAACTTTTGCCTACCACTGTTTATTCACGCGCAACCTCTACATAAATGGGAATCTTACCACCTATACTCATCACTTTTTGTCCAAATATTTTTTTCCCACATTTTGTTTTTCTTTCTCTTTTAGTTTTTGCAATATTGTTTTAAGAATGGTATCTAAAAAAATGTAGTTTCTTTGCATAAAAAATATATATACAAGCCAGAAGGTCTGAAAACTGTGCATTTTGGCCTTGTGCAGGTCTACAATTGTCCCTGGTCTGAGAAAGTCCTGCTGAAAAAAGAAACCCCAATGATAACTCTTAATTTTTTGTGGGAAAACATTGGCAGTGCATCGAATTCTCATTTACCCCAGTCTATGTATCTGCACTTCAGGTTGATGCTTTCTCTTAAAAATGTACCCAAATCTTCGATGTCTGGGGTTTTCAGCTTATGAACCTTTTTGCTCAGGAACAGCCTCGTGCAGCATCACATTAAGATGATGATGAACTCAATCTTTTAATCTTGGTCTCTGGACTTCTTGATCATTTTCTTCTATGCTGAAGCGCGCCAGGCAATCCAGTTAATCCTCAAAGTACATTGATGCCAATCAACATCATTTAATTTAGTCTCTCCCTAACGTCACCAGTCTACACGTCTCTGTAAAGTTCATCATTTCTACACATTCCTCCAGCCCTTCTCAACAGAGCGTGAAGGAGATCTTGTCCAGCTTCTCAGAGATACCATAATAAGCAGTCGATCAACAAACAAGGCGGTAGTCAAAAAAAAAATTCTCTAACCAATCAAATCAGTCTAACAGGGTTGAGGAGATTATCACAAGGAGCCAGAGGCTGATGAAAACAGATGCTGGAGCTGTTTGATGTTTTGTACATTTTCAGACATTCATAAACACATCACGTGATCATTAATTGTAATTAATTTCCATATTAAGATTGTTTGTTTGGAAGGAATACATTTCATATTGATGAACTCTGCATCCGACGTTACTCTCCGACCTCAGTAGCAATATCACTGACTGTTCCAATGACTATCCTCAACATTGGTCCATAGGTTTCTGATTCACATCCGGCTCGAAGTACCAATGTTCAGTGTCATGAATGTTAATTAGACACAAACTCATCAGGTGCTCCATAGGTAGCTGATTCACATCCACCTCGAAGGACCAATTTATGGTTGCACAGTGAGGTCTTTTTAGCTGGGAGTTTAAATTATCCAATTCACCCAGCAATTAAAATATATGTTGAAATGATCTTATAAAAATGACATTCATTTATGTCTGATACTTTGTTTATCATTGGTTGAATTAATAAGCCAACAGCACGGTTGTTGTTGTTTTGTATGTATTGAAATAAACTGACACAGTGGGAGATCTCTAACTGAATCCAGTGTTTACAAAGGCTCCAGGATGGCGTGCCCGGCTGTTTACTATATGTTTTGAGGTCAGGAAGACATGTCTGTTCATGCCCAGACCTCGTCACATTTCCTGTGATCTCTGCTTATCTCTGGTCTGAGTACATAGTAACCGTCCGTCTGTGGAGCCAGGACACAGAGCTGGTTCATGCACAGATTTATGGCAGCAATTCACAGAAACAAGGGAGCGCTTATGCTTCAGTTCACATGGAAAGCTCTCAGACTTTTATTACCTTGAATTGGAGTGAATGCTCTTTTACTGAAACCCTCAGATCAACCTCATGGATTAAAGATCCTGTCCAATTCCGTTTTGAAGATTTACTCACGGAGTTGTTGGTTTCTTTGGGTTTTATGTGCATTTATTGTTTTATTATCTGGCTCATCGTTAGACATCAAACTTGATATATATAGAGGTTATTTGACCTGTGCGTGACTTGTTCGTGCCTGTATCCGGTAACTCAACCTTGAGGTTTTTAACTCGTGTCATCACTGAAAATTTAGGAAAAGAAATGTGTTTGGTTCTTTTGGGAAACTTGTATAATAAATAAATAAATGCATCCGTTTCGTTCTCTGTTCATTTTGACAGTGAGTTAGCGTCCGTAAAAAAATGGTATTTGCTTAGCTTGCCTGAAGAAAATTATCCTGTAGACAAAGTAATAGATGCCGAGGTCCCCATCCAATGTCTGTATTAGTCTGTGAGGGATTTGTTACCAGGCCAGAAAAATGTTTTTCTTTTTTTCTTTTTTTTTAAGTCTAGATTTTTCTACATGTTAATATTTGTCTTAAAGGGGTTTTGAACTGGATTTTATTTACTTCTCACGGGTGTCCAATTATACCGTTTTAGTGAATTTTACCTCAAAAACATGGTTGATTTCAATAAATACCCTTTTTTTTTTTGCCTTAAAGTTAAATCTTTCATCCAGTTTCTGGAAGTGGGGCTTCACACGATTTTCTTAATTTATCTCTAAGTGGGCAAAGATTTAAATATTAACGATACACATGATGCACATCATGAATCTACGATTTGAACTCCTAGATGAAAACACTGTTTCATACGAGCCTTTACAAGTGGACTAAAATGGAGATGATGAACAGAAGTGCTCTTCCAAACACAGGCTTGCTCCTCGTTAAAAATAGATTTTGTTAGTATGAAGAACATTTATCAATAATGCTCGTTACCATCTTAAAACTGTACACATTTGTTTAATGACTTCAGCAATACAGTATCTACAACAATTAGTCAATGAAAGTGGAATTTGAATTGGAGGTTTGATCGAAACCACAATCTCTTTATCCATTAGGCCACAACTGCCTTAATTACCTTAAAAAAACTCAATGCAGTCGCGTTTTACCTCGAGGTGTGGAGTAAGAAAGAAGAAAAGAATGCACTTATGTGATCCATGCCTTGACTTAAACATCTTTCAGAGGATCTCCGAGCAAGAATTGTTGATGAACATAAAACTGAAAAGCGCTACGAAGTTATTTAAAAGGATTCACCGGTTGACAGTCGATAGAGATTGTTGCTACTCTACCAAGAAGTGGGCAAACCCAATTAAAAAAGAAATTAATCAGAGGATTGACAGATAAAATTAAGACTTACACTTTCTAAAAAAAAAACACTCCTACGGTCAAGTAGGGTGAAGGAAACATAATTATTTGGGCCTGTTTTTTGCATCAGGGCCTTAATTCCCAATTATATCAGGATGATGTGAACACTACCACTAATGGCAAACAATGCCGCCATTTTCTTCATGCACAGTAATTATCATTGTTAGTAGTTGAGAAATAAGTTTAAAATAAGACGGTAACATCGCTTCTTCATTCTCCAGTTGTTCCCAATGCGAAGCAGTTTTTCCAAACCCAGGATCCCAACACAGACTCCTTTGTTTCCAAGTTCTTCGGTAAATATAAGGTTTCCAGAGCGTCAAAATGTGAGGGGTGTGCAAGGTTTTTGGCACAAAGGCTCGACTGACATCACATAAACAATTACGTTTGGCTGCATTCCAGCGCTGGTATTAATGAAAGGGTGCTGGCAGGTAATTATACGCTGCGGTTTTCCCGAAGCAAGACTTCCCTGGATACTCTGAGCAAATAGTGATTTGGAGAAGCGCTGCAGAGTGCAGGCTGTTTGGACGGGCCCGGCTCTTAAATCATGGTGCTAAATACCTGCTTCTGGGGCTGTGTTTGGAGGGTTTTTACCTCACGACGAAGCATCACAAACACAGACTCCCTGGAAACGGGAATGTGGCACAAGCATCATCCTATGAAAACATGCATCCTGAACAACCAGACTGAACTGATGGAACAATTAAAAAAAACAATCTAAATATTCATTGGAGGCAGAAAACAGCTTTACAGAAACCTTCTGGAGAGGAAAAGATGGTCCGTCATGGAAGAATCGGATGAACTGTGTGCTGGCTGAGATCTTTGAGTAAACGTTTAAATGTAAATTTGATTGCTTTTCACGTCCGTCACAATGTTTGAGCGACGGTGGGAAAGTGACATCAGAGACCACTGGTTTTTGCTTCATGAAATGGTTCAATCCAGATGTATATGTTAAATCACAGGAACACAAAATCCATAAGAAAACCAGACGTTTTCTGTAGAAGGAAATATTTAATTTATTTAATTTAAATTTAATTTTGAAATAAATTCCAATAGCAAACATACGCAATTATTCCAAATGAGTATCGGTCCATCTTCTTAAGTAACTTCTTTAAATGGTTTATTAGATTCGTTATATAAGTTTATAGGTGGTTTAAGCAAAAAATTTGCCACAAGGTGCACAATACTATAGAACCAGGGAATTCAGTAAATTCATTATTTACCAAATATGTGCATTTTCACTCGTAACTACTTAAATCTCTGAAATCATTTAAGTTATAGGATAGTATTTTTTTTAATGACACTCCAAGTTATCATAACAAAATCATAAAATGTGTAAATAGGAAATTGAGTGAACCGCTGATGCAACTACCTGTTGAAAAAGTGATTAATGGAAATTCCCCAGTGTTTCAGGAGGGGGATGGGTTAGGGTTACAGGAATGAGTAAAAATCTGGGGACTTTTAACTTCATTTGGTGGAATGGCTCATTTAACAGAACAAGTGAATGTTTTTACATCTTTTAATTATGTTACATTAGTTATAATAAAGATATACAAAATGAATATAATCAATATAGTTTGCTCTCGTAAGGATCTGTTACATTAAATGGTTTTACTACAAACCACTATGGTCTATGAATTGGTATTTTTACCGATTTTGCAGACTTACACCAAACTTTTGGTGGGTTACTAGTGTAAACATGGAGGTGGGAGTGTAATGCTGTGGGGTTGTTTCAGTGAAGGAAACAGAATGTTCATCAGATATTGAATGACTTTTATTCTTAATTATACATTTCAATCTATTTGTTTTACAATTGTTAAAATTTTCCTTTTGCTGTTTCAGTGGTGACTGCTGATAGTTCGTTTGAAAACACAAAAAAGTAAATGTTAAGAACAAACTAGGTTCCGGGGTCTGGATTGTGTACACCGTTAAGGATTGCGCTACAATATATGGTTTTACTCGAGAACTTTAAACACATTCTGGACCTTTAAACCACATCGTGAGCCTTTGATTTGTGTTTTTGTTTCAGCTTTCCATCTCCACCAGCTTCAACGGTGAGCTGTTGGCAGGTGGCGCTGGAGACCAGTCGCTTCCCCAGAAGTCTCTCCTGCGCTCCACACTGGCTGCATCCCCCGCCGACTACCCAGAGCGTCCCGAAGTTCCCCCTCGTCGAGAAAGCTCCTGCAACACCTTGCCTGCCAAAACAGAGGTCCCCATCCACCTCATCAGCACCACCAACCAGCTTCACAAGCAGGGCAGCGTCCAGCAGCAGATCCCAACCAAACTTGCTGCGCTCAGCAGAGGCAAAGAGAAGAGCGGCAAGGGGAAGAGCTCGCACCGCACTGAAAGCTTGGGTCAGTAAAACAGAATGGTGTCAGTCTCAAGTGTAGTTTCTGTCTTGAACGCTATTAAGCTCTCAACAGGTAGCAGAAGTAGATTTTGTGTTGAATATTTATGTGAAAATTCACTAGCTATTTCAGCTCAAAAAACAACCTTCATGTCAGTCTTTGGAAGTTCATTTCAGTCATTGTTTTCTATTTGTCACAATGAGTGAAATTGAACAACCCCCAATGTCCCCAGGATTTGTACGCTTAGATATAGTTCTGGTGATATGGTTGCTAGAGTAAACAGTCTGGTTGCTAGGGAAGGTCGTTGATGTCACAATTTTCCATTAGTCATAATGAGTGAAATGAATCAACCTCCATTTTTTCTGGATTTTTAGGCTAAGATATAGTTATGGTGATATGGTTGCTAGGGTAAACAACCTGGTTGCTAGGGAAGGTCAATAAAGTCATCGTTTTCCGATTGTCTTAATGAGTGAAATGAACAAGCCCCCATGTTCCCAAGATTTGTAAGCTGAGATAAAGTTCTGTTGATATGGTTGCTAGGGTAAAAATTCTGGTTGCTAGGGAAGGTCATTTGTCACAATGTGTCTCCAGGATTGTTTACACTGAAATAGAATTGTAGTTATATGGTTGCTAGGGTAAGCGGGCTTGTTCATCTTTGGGTTTTTTTTTTTCTTTACCACAGCGTCCATTGACATGAAGCAGATGCTGCCCATCAAGCTCACAGCAAGGGACTCGGATGGAGGCCACAAAACCCGGCGTCCCATCAGCCCTCATCAACCTCAACATTCGCACGCGGGTAAGATGACAAAAGTGTAACGAGCTCGTTTCAAACCATCATCAGCTGCAGCTTATGTTTGGTTTTTTTAACAGATTCCCACAGTCCTCCAGACCCTCATCCGGACGGCCAGTCTAGCCTTCCACCAGTCGCCCCTAAACCCCACAACCAGACCCCCCAGCTCACCCATGCATACTCCGTTAGTGAAGAATCCACAAAGGAGGATGTTATCTTTTTCTAATCGCCAAACACTGTGCGGATGAATGTAAAGATGTTTTATTTTAATAATGTCTTAACGTTAAAGAGAAAACTCACCGATGAACCGCGTTACTGTAGCATGCACTTGAAATGGACGAGATGAAGGATAGCAGACGTTAACGTGTTCTTGGTTATTCGGCGGTTTTGCACAGAGTTCAGTTTTGTTGTAAAAATGGTACGAATGGAACATAACAGATACGGAAATGTTCACGTTATCTCCCGACCGCACACTGTAGACGAATATGTTGAACTCAGTTGGTTTGTTACTTTTACCATTAGTTGAAGTATATCTTTATACAAACACTTGCCATGGTGTGGTCAGCAAAAGTGGCTCCAAATGCTTTAATGTGGATATCCAGAACCGTGGAAGTGACGTTTCGTAAGCGCGTCATCCAAACGTAATCAAGGCATAGAGTAAATGAAACATCAGCAAAACTAGACGATATTCCAGACTCGGATCTAGTTTTGTTTGTTCGCTCCTCTTCAGAACCCCCTATGAAGACGATTCAGGAGACAGGAAGTTGGTGAGTCTGAATAGTACATGTGAAGAGAATCAATGTCTATAAACTACAACCAGATCCACGTTTAAATATTATAATTAGTATTTATGATGATATGTTCATCTTATTTATGTTTTGGTTTTAAAAAAAAGTAAGCTATTGTACTCCACCAGCCAAACGACACACATTCTCACGTAATGCTTTGTTTTTAATCACCGTACGTCAGATCTATGAATGAACACATAGAGCAGCAGTCAAACCGCGCGAAATAACTTGTTCTGAGGGAGTTCCCAGAGAACCTGAGCACTTGTTAGTGCTTCACTCTGTGGTCCATCTCATCCCAAATCGTCTTGATCAGGTTTGTCTGGTGGTTATGGAGGTTGCGTCGTCCTGGAGTTGTTTTGGGTTACTGTCCTGTAAAAAAAATGCAAAGGATGCATGTTTCTGTAGGAGCCGTGCTGACCTTCAGCTTCTACACACCGATCCAAATTTTGGTCTGAAGTTTCGTGCGACAACACGCCTCGATTGAAAACCATGGGAGCCAACGGGAGACCACACATCTGACTGAACGATGTAAAAGAACCTCAAGGTGGCGCTCATCTCACATTTTCATCGCACTTCATACAGGAAAGAAATAATATAATAACGACATCCAGAGTTTTTTTCTATGTGTTCATTGATTTCACTTTCGTCGTCGTCTTCTTCTTTCCTGTTGCAAGTGTTGTAACATAAATGCCATCTTCAGGCAGGGAGCGTCATTGCATCAATATCCCCTCTACTCAGAAGAAGACAATCTGCTGAGAAGCATCCGATGATCTCAATTGAGATCATTGTGTAAAGACCTTAAAAGCCTGGTTTTTGTAGATGTATTCAGTCCGTTCAGCCTTCAGTGTGGAATCAAAGATTTGGATTTCCAGACACAGCTTCTGGTCTCCTTGTGTTTCTTGGCCCAAACTAATCTCCCCTGCACGTGGCTTTTCCTCTGTTCTAGCAGCTGTAGCTCTTAACCACTTTGGCCCTATGTTTGCAGAAGAAACAATTTTGGGCCAATCATATACCTCCATGCATGATGGATAAGTATCTGCCTGTAAATATCAATGCCGTTAATCCAGCCCCAAACATTCAACGAACCTCCACCATGCTTCACTAGAACTTTACTCCAAAATTCAAAGAGCGCTGGAATTTCTCATTTTCCGCACAGTGAACCATGTGCCTGAAGGCTGTGGTGAAATCCATTGGCCTTCTTTCACCGGCTAGGCTCTGTATATTCGGTTATGGAAACACATGGCAGATCAGGATTTACAGACTCTGAAGCGGGAGGAAAGAACCCCTCTTGGCCAGAAAAAGGATTACAGGCGACAAAGGAGGCAAAGTGTTTATCCAACAGGGAAACTTGAGGCTACGCTGAAGAATATAAAACTTTTATCAAATGTACAGTAAAAATATTAATGAAAATAATGGAAGGTGTGTCCAAACGTTTGACTGGCGGCGTACATTTGCAGGAATTTAAGTATAGTGCTGATATTTACTCATCAAGCTTTAATTTATTACAAGAAATGTTTCCAATTATATTATGTTGAAACATCAGCTCGCAAAGATAAGTCTTAAACTTGGTGAAATACCTTATTTTAAACTGGAAAAAAAAGACCCGTCTTGACAAAATGTAAAATTAGTGCCAAACATGAATTGCATCTTTTTTTTTTTATTGTGACTGTTTTTCAGTTCTAAAGGTACTATATTGAATATTTTTAATCGAAAATCCAAGCTTTAGTAAAGTTATTACAATGTTATAAAGTCACGTATCTTTTCTAGCGCCAGAAATCGACTAACGACACATGCGCAGTTGTTTTTATGGAAATGCGGCCTCTAGTGGTGAATATCCTGCAGTGCAAACGCGCTTAAATTAATTCCCTGTTTAAATGAAGGTCCCAAAGCTGTGATGAGCTCAAGAAATGCCTACTTTTGCTGACGTAAGGCCACCAAAGACCAGTGCGTGACGCGTACATCACCGAACGATATTTCGGTGCGGCCATGTTTATTTTTATGTATATGTTGTACATTTGAAGTTTAACATAGATGAGATGTAGATATTGTGCAAGGATGTCATGTGACCACTGGAGGGTAGACGAAGCACTCTTTTGGTTTGTTCCGTTCTATTTTAGTTTAAAATGACTCACGGTGGCGGGTCACTGTTGGAAAGCGTTTCTGAAGTGTTTGTGATGTCATTGTTTTCCTCGCAAAGGCTGTAGCAAAGTAGCACATCACTTTCTGCTGTGAATGAAGTCGTTTCGTACTTTTAATGAAGACTGATTGCTGTTTCTCACACACTTAGACGCAGCGCACTTTATCTTGGAATCAATCGTTTGGATTTATTGTAAAACGCCTCGATCTGCTCGTTGTGACTAGCTTCTAGCTCTCTGTGCATTATGACCTGTATTATTCCTCTTCTTTCAAATCAAGACACTTTTCAAACTTTAAGGGGACCTCAAGTGTTATGTGTTTAGTGTTTTGAGCTCTCACGGTCAGTGTGGTTTCTTATTTACCAGCATTGTTCTCATTCTACTGAAAATCTACCTGTGAATATGCTGCCTGTAGAGATGGTTTAGTAATAAACTGTTGAGAAAACCAGTCTTATGTTTTATTCTTCTGCATTGACACGATGGAGAAACTTCTGATTTCATTCTTCGGCCCACACAGACCCGTTTATTTAGAAAATGTGGATTTGTTTTTTGTGTGTAGTTACACTGTTTGTCCACATGTAAATGCAGCATTGTCTTCTTGTAAAAATGCACAGTGTTGCTGTGTGGTCGGCAGATGGGTTTCTCTGCAAGCACCCCTGCCTGAAAGCCCTGCCCACTGAATGTGAAGCCCCACCCACTGACTATACAGCCCCACCCACTGAGACACGTTATTGTGACATCACTTCCATACTAAACAGGCTTAGGGTTGGGAATACAACGAATGAGATGATGTGGGAGGGACTCCATGTTCAGTGGGTGTGGTTTATCCCATCTGCAGACATGGGCATCTCTTTTTCTGGCTGTTGGAGGAGGGGCTTGTTATTTTTGCATTTCTGTGTAGATGCAGGTTTTTTTTTTTTTGTTTGAGAAAAAAATATTTTTGAAAAAGCCTGTGTTCTTGTGACCATTGTGTACAATTTGTTCTCTGTTTTGGGGCGTTGTTCAAAATGCACATCATGCGTAATGTTAAAAGTAAGAAATACTGAGTTTTCTGTTACTCAGGATTCGAAGTGTGGGTGCGCTCATGATCTCGATTGGATGTAACCCTTCCACCTGGAAAATCTTTTCATTTAGGTCAGTATTGAAAAGTTGGGTTTAAATTGAGAAAGATAATTGAAATGCTTCTGGCCTAATCAGATTCAATGATCTTCTGTAAGATAAATGCCATCTCCAGACCCAGAGAAAGAGCAAAATAGGAAAACTCAACGTCTGTGGTCTGTTTTATATATTTATTTCAAGTTTTGGGCTCCTAAAAATAAGTTTTTGTTTTTCTAGATGCGGGGTAACATTTAAAGGATCTCTGCTTCAAATCTGACGAGATAAATGGTGATGAATAAAGTGATTGTTCTTTGTTTATCTTCATGAGAAGAGGAATATGAGCAGAATGATTGGGTTTCAGCAGTCTGTGGACACACAACAGACACACACTGAGTTTATTCATGAGGTTGTCGAGCTGTAAACCAGTAAAGTGACCTGTGAAGAATCTGCTGTCAGAGGAAAATCTTTGTGTATCTAGTTACAGGCCAGAAAGCTTTCATTTGGGACGAGTGTTGACGCCTCTCTACAATATGCTGTAAATATGGAGCCAAATACGATTCTTGCCAAGCTCAATGGTCTATAAATGACACTGTTCAAACGCTGCTGGCTGGTTATATTTGTTTGGTTTCTGGAAGAAGTTTAATGTTTACTGCAATTGTTTGGGGTGCTAATAGTATACTAATACATCAGGACCAATCAGCACCTCCAAATCTGTGTCCATGGTCAGAAATGGGTGGAACACCCCTAAAGGGAGTGTAGGGATACAGCCCCAAGTGGGACCTTGTTCAGGAGTAAGGGGACTATGTAACGGGAGATTGACAGAAGGGTGATGGATACGGTTGATGTACCAGCCTGGGCTACAAGGAAAATCTTTCCATTTGCCAGTTAATCTGCATTCCCTCTATTTACTTTGGCCATGAGAACTCCGATATGAGGAGCTTCCTCCACAGGGTGGCTGGGTGCTCCCTTAAGGCCAATACACACAGACTTAAATTTTTAGTGCAAAGTTTTGTGCAACACTGTGCCAACGGGAAATCACACATCTGACACCTCAATGTTGGAAGGGTGACCAATGAAATGCTCTGTAATAGAATAAAGATTTTATAATGTTGATTTCAAGCTCAGTTAGCACTGTGGCCTTCCAGTTACAAGTTTGCCAGTTTGATGCTCGCTGGTGACCTTCCTGGATGGAGTTTGCATGTTCTCCCGGTGCTTGCATGGGTTTCCTCCAGGATATTCTGGTTTCCCCCACAATCCCACAAACATGCGACAGGTTAATTGAATAATCTAAATTCCTCTTAGGTGTGAATGCCCTGCGATGGACTGGTGACCTGTAGGGTGTACTCCCGCCTCTCGCCCAATGGGACCTGGAGATTGGCACCGGCAGACCCATGTGACCCCAAAAAAACAGGAATAAGTGGATTGGAAAATAAAAGAATGAATGATTTCATGCTCAAGTAGCTCAGAGACGTTCCTCATTTTTATTTCCTATCCTTTTCCCAGAGAGTGTCTCTCTCAGATCTTATCCATTCCCTTCCCTCTCCCCTATCTTCTTGATCGCTCTCAGTGCCTGTTTTAGCTGATTAAGTATAATATTTAAGCTAAATAAACCCTGGTTTTCTGTTAAATATTCTGAAATCTTGCTTTCAGAGTTACTCTTACCTGGTTCAGAATAAATCTTCTAAAACACTGTCTGGATGAGCTGGAGGACAGGGAGATAAAAAAATTCTAAACATGGGTTGATTTCAATTTGTAGCTAAGCTCAAATGTAGTTCCTTCTGTTTGCATTTTTGCCTTTTGAGCTGAAGGTGTATCCTTGCCTGCAGATGCTTCATTAACCGAACGAGTCAGAGGTACTGACACCCCAACACCCTAGAGACCGTATGACAGGCGCCTCGCTTCCTTTTGTTGTATAATTCATCACTTTTGAGTGCCTTTTCAGTTGAATGACCTGAATTATCAACCTGGCTCATATCAGGAATGGACCATCTGCCCCTCCTTGTCTGAATGACCCAACGGCTGACTCTATTCCGTTCCAGAGAAACATGTCACTCTCGTTTCTTCTTGTTTTTGTGTACAATAGCCGTGAATCCCACTCATGGCAAACAAACAAGGGACTTTACTGTGATGGGTGATGAGAAACCATCTCAAGCATTTGAAGCTTCAATGTGAATAAGATCCGCGGCATGCCCAGCGTCTATCTTTGTCAACATTTGAGTTCAAGGGTAAAGAATGTGCTTCTTTATTGATCTTTGACTCGTTTCCTCTTCGCTTGAATCCTGCAGGTCGAGAAATGGTTTGAATTTGAAGATGCACTGCAACATGAGTTTCAAAGCCTGGGATCACATCATTACATTCACTGTTAATCAGAGCGATGCCAGATCTGTCAGCGACGCTTCTGTCCACACCCCCCCCCCCCCCCACTGTGCAGAGTAATTACTCCTTTGTGTAAACAGTGATTACCACTCCCCCCCTTCCCCAAACAGGGTTCCTCTCCACTAGCTGTTTCTGTCGGTGAAATCTTTAGAAGTTTCCCATCTCAATTCCAGAGACTCTGATTTCTGTGAACAATTGTTTTCCCAAATAATTGGCTTCTTTTATGGCGTCTAGACAAAAGAGATGGTTGTTTTGGAAAGGAGTATGCAGGCACCCATCGCTTTTGGAAAAATAGACTTTATTGTAAAACAACTGCATTTAGTCTTTTTAAACCACAATCTTTCCAAATGACCAAAAGTTTACTACCTGAAGTCTCTTGGGGTAGTTTTTGATGAGGTTCTTTATCTTGTCTGTTGGTAAAGGAGGCCTTTTTTGGCTAAAAGCCTTCAGCTCTTGTAAATTCTTGCATCAACAGCATGTTTAAGTTCTCCAGAGATATTGAAGAGTGCTTCAGTGATATTGATGTCAGGAGACTGAGGTCTACTCCACAACCTTCACTTTCGGTTCTGGTGGAACCGATGACGAGTGGGCGTGGCCTTGTGTTTTTGATCGTTGTGGTGTTGGAATTGTTGTGATGTACATTTTCGTGGTTCAGCCACTGGAGTCATCAGAATTCCTTGCAGATCCTATCTGGACTCGACTGGAGGAAAGTACCTGCTCATACACATCACAGATGCGCCCTGCACAGCAGTATTCTGAGCTCCCTGTGGTTACGAAAGCCCTGCACAGCATCTGTTTGTGACCATTTTCCACCAACGCCTTACTCTGACTCGTCTTCTGGTGTCAACATTTCTTGCATATCTTCAAAGCTGGGTGTTTTGTTGGTTAGGACATAGACCTTGGTTTAAAAATAGACTACGGATCCTCAATGTCTGCATGACATGCTTTCTTTCGTTGCGGAAAGCAAATTGATTCAGAATAGATTCTGCGGAGGTGGTGGGTCGCTTCTGGCCAGGACCCTGGAGGTATGATCCCAATGGGGTGGGGGGGGGCAATCATTGAAAACTAATGTAGGATATTTGTGTTCTTAAGGCCCCCAGCTGCCTGCATCCGCCTGGCAGACACACGCCAGTGTTTGGTTGAAGGGGGGGCATCGACCCGTTTTTCCCCCTCTTAGTGTCCGTTCCAACCCATTGCGCCCTTTCAGTCCAAGGTTATGACAAGCGCTAACCGACTAGACTCACTGAAGCCGAATACCCCAACCGCCTCTCTTTCAGTCCTTCCTCTTTCAGCCACAGTCCTTTTGTCTCCTGCCAAGTTTCAAACGTCTATTTATGTGCGCCGCATTAATTGCAGTGCCGGCTGAATCTTTTTGAATTTGTCGGCTTTTTCAATTTTGCATGACAATAGCCCTTTTATAGAGTCCTACAAAAACAGGCTACCGCCCGCACACATCCTGCCAGGCTCCCTTTGAAAGGATGATGTCTTCTATTGCTGTGTGTTTGACTGTATCCCTGCATTCATTCTGCCGCTGATCTCCATCTGCACAAGCTCTTAGTGAATCGACATGCTCAGCTGGATTTCGAGGTCCGTGATGAAGATGTTCTTTCAGCTCAAGTGAAACAAGAAGCAGAAAGAACCAGAAGAACAGAATACACAGGGAGATGTTTTTTTCCTCCAAATCTTTGCTTAGGACTTGATTGGCTCTGTTTGACAGATTCTCTGCGAACATGATTATTGATAAATACCGGTTTGTTTTTAACAGATCTCATAGGTATTCACTCAAAATTGAACCCAGTGGTCACTCTGTCAGAACTCCTGCAAGTTCGTCTGTGGAGAAAGAACTTTTAAACCATCTCTGCAGCTCTCAAATGATCAGGTCTGTATGCCAGAGAGGGAAAACTAAAACCTCTCCCTAATAAAAGGCAGGTGGAGCTGGAGATTTCCTCCAGGCATCATGTTTGGAGGAAACCAGTCAGTCCTTATCATATGACCTGTAGCAATATATTTGGAAAAATTGGAAACCATAGACCTATTGCGGACATTTGAGGTTCAAGCCATGTGGTTGGTATTTCATAGCAGTCAGTGGATGGAGCAGGATGGATTTGAGGAATTATGTTCTATGAAAGGTGTGTGTGGTGTCTGCTGGCTTTCGGGGAGCAGTACTTAACATAACTGAATATAATCGAGTGAGTGAGTGATTGAGTCAGAGGGAGTGAATAAGTCAAAAGGTGGGGGTCAGTGTGAGTGAATCAGAGTGAATGAGTCATAGTGAGTCAGTCAGAAGCAGTGAGTGGGTGAGTCAGGAGTGATTCTGAATGAATGAGTCATAGTGAGTCAGTCAGAAGCAGTGAGTGGGTGAGTCAGGAGTGATTCTGAATGAATGAGTCATAGTGAGTCAGTCAGAAGCAGTGAGTGGGTGAGTCAGGAGTGATTCTGAATGAATGAGTCATGGTGAGTCAGTCAGAAGCAGTGAATGGGTGAGTCAGGAGTGATTCTGAATGAATGAGTCATGGTGAGTCAGTCAGAAACAGTGAATGGGTGAGTCAGGAGTGATTCTGAATGAATGAGTCATGGTGAGTCAGTCAGAAGGAGCGAGTGGGTGAGTCTTTCAAAATAAGTTGTTGAGGGGGATAGTCATAGTGTGTCAGGCAGTGAGTGGGTGAGTCAGAAGGAATGAGTCAAAGTGAGTGGGTGAGTCAGTCAATGTAAGTTGTTGTGGGAGTGGTTGAGTCAGTCAGAGTGAGCTAGTGAGAGGGAGTGAATCTTAGTGTGTGAGTCTGAGTGAGTGAGACAGGTTCAGTCTGAGTGGGTGTGAGTCACTGAGTGGGTCGGCCATGATGAGCAGAGCTGGCAATCAATTAACACTAAGTGAGCAGAATCAGCTGGGATCCATGAAGGTAAGATTACGCAGCCTCCACACACATATACAAGGGGCACATTTCTCACACGAGACTCCTAGGGGGGTCTCACCTTCAATCCATTCTTTTATCACAATTTTACAAAGCACCTTGTCATCAGTGATGTTCAAATCTTGCAGCAAATGCAATTGTGCAAAGGCTCGTGTCGTGTGGTGCAACTAGATTTCCTAATAAATTTTATGAAGACATCTGTCTAGAAAAGCCAGTTTTCATCCTCATGGGGATGCCCCCAGCTGCTTTTAGGGATTTCTCCCATCTGGCATCTCGGATGAGCTCTATTAGTGCACAGACCGTGGCTTTTGACCTCAAAATGCATAACTTATTTAAGAGTGTCTGGGCAGGCTCTCTTTTAACCGGTCTCCTGGAGCTTAGCCATGGTTTTTGAAATGATTCAATGGGTTGAGATGGTGATTTCCACATTGGGAACAAACATCTAAATCATCAGCATTGCTTCATCTTTGAAGATTCCGTATTTGTGTGAGTCCACGATAAATTTCTCCCAAGTTTATTTGAAAAAAAACATTGTTTTTCTTTTAGTCTCATAAACAATACTATGCAAAAGTTTGGCGTCCCTGTAAACTGTCATGAATTATTACTCAGAGTTTTTTTTGGAATATAAATTTTATTTGATAATACCAAAACAGTGAAATTTGAGAAGTGAAATAACGTTTATATGATTGATGGAAAGTGCTGAAGAATTATTTAAACAAAAATTTGCACCCTTGTCTTTTATTGATTTCAAAACCCTTGAAGTTTTGCTGAAGAACATTTGGACAAACCAGCTTCGTTTTGGAATGAGGTGCTGTGGACTAATGAAACTAAAATGGAGTTATTCGGATTAAAAAAAAAAAAAGAGTTATGCATGAAAACAACACAACGTTTCAAGAAAAAAACTTGCACCCTACAGTAAAATCTGGTGGTGGTTCCATCATGGTGTGGGGCTGTTTGGTTCGTGCAAGGACTTGGAATGTTGGTAAAGTTGAGAGATTCCGCTCCATATCAGCAGATTCTGGAGAACAATGTCCAGGAATCAGTGACAAAGTTGAAGATCTTTCAGCAAGACAATGTCCCTAAACACTGCTCAAGATGGTTCCAGATATGGCCATCTCAGTCCCCAGACCTGAAAATTATTGAATATTTGACTGAAATGGAGATTTTCTGTAACGAGATTGTCCAAAAAAACCTTTTGCCAGAACCCATACTCTAATTGGAAGCTACTGAAGGGCTGTTCTTTTATTGTGTGGTGCCTAAATTTATGCACAAGCCTAATTGTGTTTAAATAACCCTTGAATACGTTTCAATAATCATATTAACTTTATTTCGCTTCTCAAATATCACAGTGTTTGTTTCCTAAGTGACATTTCACTGAAATTTCTGATCCTGACAACCAAGGTTTTATGAAGGAAAATCAACGTACGGGGTGCCAAAACTTTTGCACACCAAGTGTTTAGATTCTTTAGGAACTTCCACTAATTACACCTGCCAAGGAATGAATGGAATGAAGTTAGTGCCGTGACTTGTAGCAGAACACCCCCCCAGGAGTTTGGTGAAACTGAAGTTTAGCTGGAGGCCATTGTGGTAGAAATCTTCTGGGTGTGACTGAGCGATGTTTCGAGAGATTACAAAATGTTCGAGACAACCCTTCATCACTCATCAGGATCATTGCTGCGCTAATCTGCTAATCCTTTTGACAGCAAACACAAAGTTACACGCCGTGCTTACAAGAACACAGATGCACGTTTACACTTTTATTTCACGACACAATAACATTAGGTTTTAAATATCCACAAAAACAGAAACTGTACACGATACAAAACGATGCAAAGCAGAAAATCAAGCAAGTAACATGTTTTTATCTGTGCTCCTTTCTTTGGCCTCAGGAAACACATTCTTAAGTCATTTTAGGAAACACCTCAATGAGGAAAGATGAGGACCGCGTCTTAAAGTGTGCTTTACACTACTTTACAAATATACAAACTGTATCATGAAAATTTCTGTACAATTATATTACTACAAAGAAGGAATCCACATTGTAAGCTTGCTTTTCTAAGGTGACATGCAAACGTAAACAGAATAAAAAACATGTTTTATTGTCGTTTTTTCCATAGGGATAAGAGAAGATTGTGGGACCCCGTTTTGGGGAAACCCGTGCCACGGCATCGTTAATGTTCTCAGAGATCGACAAGATCGGGAAGCGTTTGGGAAGCGCTTTTGGAACACAAAAGAGCTTGTTTGGATGAGAAAAGGCTTGTTCGTTCAACCAATGAGAGTCCGTTTCCTCCCTCAAAGGTCAAGCGCTTGTCTCACGAGGGAAGGTGAGTAACCACAGGCAAGTGTTAACAATTGCTCGATTTATGAGTCTTTAACTTCCCGCGTTCACCCACACGAGGGTTTTCTGAGGTGGGATGGGCTTCGGTTGCCAGGGTAATGGTCCTCTTGACTGACCTAAGGCTTCATTTCCAGTGAAAGGCCCATGTGAATGTGGAGGAGGACCGGCAGCTCGGCATTCCCAAACCTCGCGGGGGGGGAAAATCGACAGCATTCCAGAGAAGGTCGAAAGCATCTGATGATGGAAAAAGCACAATGAGTCACACATGTCAAGCTCTGCAGACGTTCACATTAGAAAAACCTACAAAAGTTCCCATTTTTATTAGCAGTGCCTCCTAACAAGAGCCTTCGGTACGTTAAGCTGCTTCTGATTTCGGCGGAGCTTTGAAACTCGCTCTATAAAATGCGCTTGGCCTGTTAAACGTGCTTCATCTCCTGAAACATGTAGGTAATGAGCTCATGAAGTTCAGCGAAGCCTAATTTTCACTTTCAGAACATGCTTTTCCACAGACTATAAAACAACCGGTTCCTGTTTGAACTTTGACCCGTAAAACTTAGCATTTTTGCTTTGCACCGGGGAGCTAGTGAACAGATGGACTTCAGTTTTAATCAAGTGCAACACAAATTCCAAACAAACAAAATCCCATCTAACAGAGTTTGAATGAAAAGAGTGAGAAACCAGATGAGTTTGTCGATCACCTCAATTCAGCTAAGACTATAGTCACTAAGAAAACAATTGGTAACACCAGACACTATGAAGGACCCTGCTATATCCACAAAGTCTCCCTCTTGAAGAAACCATCTTAATTGTCCCAGTGAATATCTGAATGGTCAGATGAGACCAACTCCCTCTTCCTTACCATCAAGCAAGGCAGTGGAAACATCATGCTTTGAGGGGTGCAAAAAGTACAGAATGATAACCCAATCACTCTGAAGCGACACTAAAGACCAAAAAAACTCACTGAACCAGATAAGCATCATATGTCAAGGATCACTTTTTAACAAATTTGGAAACATTTTAGCAGAAGTCTTTATGATTGAACACAGCTGCCAGCGCTGTATAGCTGTCTGCAAGCTGCCAAAACGATAGAACTCGAGCTGATCTGACTGCAGTCTCTGGACACCACAGCACATGTCTCTGTTGTAATTATACACCTCGAGAAAATAGAACAAGCTTCTCTCGCCAATACGCTCAATCACTCACATCTGAGGTTTCACCCAGGTTTCCCCTGAGAGAAACAAGTGCATCAGCTTCTGCAGAGGCACTGCTGCTTCGAGCTTTCATAACGTCCTGTTATTTCTGGACATACCACCCACTTTCGTTTAAGACGCTACACAAACCACACGCCTGCTTCGCTCAAGTGAACAGCGCTTCAGTCAGTGTTCATCTGTCACACATGACCTTTGACCCATTTGAGCCTTCGCGAAAGCAGCTCTGGGGAGCACAAACGCATGCCTGCGATTCAACCAGCCCAAGTTTAATTGACTTTATCGGATTGTTTTTAATCACATAGCATGCCCTTAAATGGAAAATCCTTTTCCTCAATAAGAAAACTTTGGAATTCAGATTCGGAGATGGATTGTACCCAATTAAAAAAGTTCAGTCATCCCTCAACATAAATTAGCCTGTGTACAAAACTGAATTCTGGCTTGAAATTATTTAAAAAATACACCCTAAAAAGTAAAAACTCAATTTCACTCTGTTTTTAGACACAGAGTCTAATGCATTTTTAATTGGGTTTTATATTTTCAAAATACCCTAGAAAACGTTTTAAGATATTAACGCTGGTCTCTGTCGGTTTTTATAAAATGTGTAGCTGTATGATTGTGCTCCCACTGTTAACAATGATCACCAGACCGTAATTAACAGTGGTAATAAAAAAATCTAGAAGCATTCAAACAATCCCCCACTTCCACACTGCTCACTGAAGCATAAATGCTCTCTCAGTGAATTATACGTGAGAAAATGTTTTATGAACGCCTATATTATTCAAACACACTCTCTGCTATCTCAATAATTCATGGCAAACCACGCCCGTTTTTCCTGGATTTTTCAAAACTGTGTTTTGTTGTGACCCTTTAAGTTCAGAGGCAAAAATTTATAAGAAAAGGTGCTCAAGTAGTCAACTTACAATTTTTTTTCTTCAGATGTTGCTTGCCAGCAACGTTTAGAACAAAAAATGGTTTCTCCAAAACAGATATATATTTTGCTGAGAATCTACATTGTACAAACAGTTTCCAAAGATTTTAGACTTTTCTTTTATTTTTCCAACACGCACAATTAATACAAGCTGCATTCAAGTTAAAATCTTATCGTAATCTTACATCACCAAACTCACATTAGAAATAAACGATTAGATCGACTGAAGATTATTAAAAAAAAGAGTATCAAATAAATTAATATAATAAACCGGAAGATGATTAACACTTTTCTACAACTTAAAAGCAATTTTTGCTGTGTATAAAAATATATTTCTAAAAGTAGTTCGCTAAACGAATCATGGATTTGGAATCAAGCTTTTTCCCCATTGGCTCCAGCTTGTAATGAGGGTCAGAGGTGCACTCCAGGGGTTTCTCCAGGATCGATCCTCAATCAGCTGCTTATTTATTAGCAAAATGACCTCTGCTCTGTTTCACCCGCCAATGTTTACTAATGAGCACCAAACTGAATCTTACATGAATCACCTGATCGTTCAAGTAATTATTATTTCTACAAACTCTAATTGACCTCAAAACGAACAAGGATAACGGAATATCTGTGTCCTCTTTGATAAACAAAGACAGTTCTTATGCTAATCACAACCTTTTCACCTCCTCTGTTGTGTGAATATTATGCAATTGCACAAATTGAGTTTCCATTTGGACGCCCAGTTTGATCTATTTATGGCTGGTAACCGTTTTATAGTCATTATATTATGCAATACCCCACTTTTACGGACAAAGGATGCAAATTTCCATTAGCTCCAGGCAGATTAAGCTTCGCCGCAGGGCGAGCATCAGGAGAGTGGACGCAGATGCCACAATAAAGGAGCGTTCTGTTAGCGTTTCGCGTTGACTTTTGAGAGGCGGCATTAATAAAACATGAGTATTGATGCTGAGGATCGCTCTGGTCCGCCTCCACTGATAATAAAGCCCTAGTGAGTGCGAGGATCTGACCCTTGGCCTAGATCAGGTGTGTCACAAAACAAACAAGAGACTCAGATGGCGCTCACTGGATAAATGGCAGCTACTACAGAAGACAAAGAAAGAGCATCTTGATACCTTCCTTTATGGTGCTCATGTTACTAGTCTTGCCAACTAGCCTGGGTAAAATTTGCCAGGAGCTTGGAAATTGAATTAGTTTGCAACCATGGTGATGAACTGATTTCTTCCCACAATAAAAAAAATTCTCCCCCTTCAATCTCAGTAACTCTAACCAGGACTAAAAGGGTAAATAAGATGGATACCATGCACGTTTTTTACTAATGCTTATTGTCAACTTATCGTTACTACACTCATAGAATCCACAGAGGAGTCACAGAAAGGACTGGAACGAGGACACACAGGATTACAGCTATGTATATAAGGTGAGTCTTGAACTTGGTGAACCTGTGGATGTTCAACGGTGGGGATGATTGGAAGCAGGAAGTAGGCTGCCACCAGGTAAACAAAAGCATGGGACGAAAGTATCCCAGCTAAAGTGTTTTCTAGAAAGAACATTGGAGTCATGGAGAGGTGGAATAGCTCCCAAGTGTGCTGAGGTGATGCTCTTCTGATTCATGTCCTGTACTAGAATCTAAGGAATTCTTGTACCATGTGACCTAGATTTGTAAGTGTTTTGTCCATACAAGTTTGCGTTTGCATACGATGACCTCGGATTGCACACATTGTAATAGTCTGTAAACTGGTTGTGGCTATGTACTTGGTGGGCTCAGGTTCTAGCCTAACTTTTAGCCCCGATTACAGCTCTAACGTAGGTTTTCCAAGACTTTGAAGCTGAAAAGTGTCTGTGTTACTGGGTGAAGTCAACCATTTCCTGGACAGGGCATCCCCACCAGCTCAAACAAACTGGTAATAAAACTATACCCAGTTGGTTTTCACGAAGGTCAATGAACTGCAATAACCTTCTATCGTAGATTTGCAGTAGATCTAAGATGGTATGAATTGACTTGGTACAGTTTTATTTAAAAAATCTGGCTTCTGTTCCTTGAAATTAAATCTCAAATTCAGAATAGTGTGTCTTGGGAAACGTTATTTAGCTCAGTTTCAGTTTTAATCGGCACTGACAAATGAGGCAGGCCATACTTTGCACAGAAGAAAGGATTTACAGAAAACTATGAGAAGAATTCAAACAAGCTGTTTCAGAAATAATCCATCTAAAACCATAATCTAAGTCTTGTAGATGTTATTCCCATTAGCCTTGGAGCTGTGCTAGCATAGCAAGTAAGGTAACATAGCAAGTAATTTTTTTTTACTATATATATATATATATATATATATATATATATATATATATATATATATATATATAAAATTAGCCATTCAGGAAAATAAAACCCTAAAGTTTGAAGGCAAAAAAAAAAACATGCATTAAATGATGTGCTATAAGTTTCCCATGGATACTGGATAAACGACATTCCATTGCTTAGTTCATCAGTTAACTGCACCAGCGCAAAGTCAAACAGTGACTCACTAAGTTGATATGTTGTGACAATAGGGAAGAAACTTATCTCCGTTTAACTGGGTGCGCCTGAGAAATTATCTCTGAGTCGACACCTTTGGAGCAATGCACAAGTCAGTTTATGGTAAAATGAACATCAAAGGGGGGATTTCTCAGTTTTCTTAGCCTGTGTTTAAAGAAGACTTCTTCTGAAGCCGTGTGTATTTTTAGTTTTAAGCGGCTGTCTGCCTATGTTTGCAAAATATAGCTGCACCCTTTTGCACATGTCTCTTCTGACAAGGCTATTCAGTGCAAAAAATCTGCAAATTAGTTCCATTCAAACATGCTGCAAATGCACAGTTTGCACTCTCAAAAGAGGACTTGTCTGATCTGGGGCCCCAACAGGCACTCTGCTCCTTAGTCTCCTCCCAAACCATCTGTTTATTATTGAGGAAGGACAAACAGCAGTCCTGCATTGAGCAAACGCTAAGCTTTGTAAGGAACAAGTGTGCTGAACAAGACAAGCCGTTGGCACTACTTTAAGAATTCCTCAAGCAAAAGACTTTTTGCAAATAAAAAGCAGAAACCTTGTAAAAGTTAATGTAAAACAATCTGTTGAGTTAAGGCAGTGTCCGTCCGTCCACTCTTGAATCTTCCTGTTGCACATTGGGCCTCAAACTCAAATAAACACTAAACACCCTAAACATCCCTGATCTGTGAAAAGCCCTTATTTTACTTTGTTATCTATTTGATCACTGTGTAGTCAAGCCAGAACAATGAGCAATTAGTTTACAACAAGGTGGATTTGTAAATGGCCTAAGGAGGAAAAACTGCATGAGGAAAAATGCACCAAAATGGCACAGTCCTCACCACAGGCAGAGCTACAAGCATGAACCTGATGCTGTTCTTCCTGGAAGCATTTGGAAAACCCTAAAGATGTTTTTTACTCTGTAATTTGTGCTGGCACATTCCTTTCAAACTATTATGGAACATTTTGTCTTTATTGGCATTAATTATCATTTTAAATAAACAACTAAAAAGACACTTGAGAGGGGCTGCAATCCAGGAAATTGCTACTACTCACCAGTTTTTTTTTCAAGATGGGAGATATTTCCAAGTGCTGACGAATGCTGTTGGGATTAGCGAATAGGGTACGCTAGTTATGCTATCCCATGAGTCAGAAGACGGGTCGTAGCAGTCCAACGTTTTACACCTCTGGGCCCCAAAGTAGCCTCCAACCACATACAGGCGATTCCCTGACGCTACCGCATGACAGCTGATTCTCTTTGAAGTCACATCTCCAAATTTGGTCCACTGAAAAGTCTCGCTGTTGAAGCGGTAAGCAGAGCTTGCTGAGAACTCTGTATCTCCACCGATGACTACAACATGGTTGCCAACAACTGCTGCCGCTGTGTAGCGCCAAAGCTGTGGACAAGTGGCTGGGACTGTCCACCTGTTTTCACAGGGGTCAAAGCACTGAACTTTGGGATACTTATCCCTGTTGACACTAGTCCCTCCGAAGGCAAAGAGTTTGTTTTTGGCCCCTACAACAGCAGCATTACTTACTCCCTCTCTAAGAGGTGCTACCAGTGTCCACTTGTTGGATTGGGGGTTGTACTGCTCCACTTGTTTGAGAGACACAGATGGAGAAGCAGGAAATGATCCTGCAAGGGATGTGTGTCCACCTACTACATACAGGATATGGTCAAGTTCTGCTGATCCATGACCAAATCTAGCCACAAGCATCTGTGCAGCTTTGGACCATTCATCATGCAAAGTGTCGTATACCCATACGTCTTTTGAAGCGCCATTTTCAGACCCGCGACCACCAGTGACGTATACTTTGCAGCCAATAGCACAAGCACTGCACTCTTTGCGAGGACTAGGAAGGTCCGTTTTGGGGGTAATCTCCTTTGCCTTGTGATCAATCATGTACACTTTGTCACACATAAATGTTTGGCCACCAAGAAGCAGAAGGGCTTGACTCACTTTCCGAGGTTGTGCACAGAAGCCTGTGACGACGCCGTCGTTTTGTAGGATTTTCATTTTGCAACGCACAGCATCTTCCACAATTTCACGGCCCACCTTGTGTCCCATGACAAGCTCTTCAGAAGCTACGTTTTTAAGCAGGTACATCTCTGGAAGCAAGGCAAGACGAACACAACGAAGAAGATCTGGAAGATCAAGATGTCTTCTCTCAATATCTGCCCTAACCCAGTCAATGACAGCCTCATATACGATACTTTCGTCTTCAACCTCCAACTCCTCACTAAAAACAAGCTCCTGAACTTTGTCTTTGGGCAAGCTGAAGAAGTCCTCAGTGTGGTGAAGGTTGGCAAAATTTGCCAAGCACATCCGCCATGAAAGTTCATACAACCTTTGACACTGATGCGCATCCGACAATAACATCATCCCGAGGCAATTGGACGGATGTAGGTTCTTTTCAAGAAATTCAGCAGCAGCATCACGAATGTCATGGAACTGAAGCATGTCGCCGGCCTCCAACAGAGACTCCGCATTTTCCTCATTGATAATTACACGGGCAGAGTAAGCATAGTCTAGTAAGAGCTCCAACACCTCCGGGTGCAAAGAATCATGAAAGTTTACCTCCGCGTCTCTGCTTTCCTTTAAGCCACCACTGAACATCGCTTCAAAATAGCGACTACATGATGCCAGAACTGCTCTGTGGCATGGGAACGCTCGGTGACCAGCTCGGAGGACTACATCGGTGAATACTTTGCGTTTCCGGAGGAGGTTTAGGTGAGTAAGGAGGCTGTCTGCATGTGAAGTCTTGTGGAACAACTGGATGTTCATGGATCCAGAGCTGGACCTTGACTTTCGGTTTTCGTGATTACTGACAGACATCTTTGAACTGGATGGAAAAACAAAACAGACTTTTAATTATGTGTCATCAGATATATTTTGAGAGTACAAAGTCCTAATGACAGACATATCTGAACTTGATAAATCCCATTCAGATCTGACTTCTCAAATGACAGCTGTTAATGGTGACAAATCCCATCCTTTGACTAGACCAAAAGACAAAGTCAGATAACTATTATTCTGATTCTTTTCTATACTTCTCTTGATGCAGAGAAGTGACTCTGTTAAAGGTCACAGAAAACAGGGTAAAATAATTTTTCATGAGCCATTGACTTCTACAGTCACCCAGTTGACGCTGAACAATACTGGATTTTGAGTTTAGAAATCCTCAACATATTATTAGACATTGGATACACCACAGGGCAATTACACTTGGAGCCAACAAAACTCTCAAGTGGCAGTAAGCCCGTAATCAGTTGTTAAACAACAATTATACAAAGACATGGTTGGTTTATCTTTATATTGTTCTCTCTTTAAGAACATGGTGTAATGATTCATAGGAAATGATTCATCACCTTCCTCTTTGATCTCTGATCGTTTCTTCTCTTATCTACAGTTTCATAAGGTAAGTGACATAAAATCAATAATGCAAAGTTCTTGGTAGTTTGAAGGTTCAACAGCTGACACAGAATACGGATAAAACACTCATCACTTGTTTTAAACAAATGGGAAAACTGTTTTTTTTAACTATTACTAAGTAACTTTATCATATACTAATTTTGATTGTTTTACTAAAGTATACCTGTTGCCCCAGATGGGTTTTGTGCTTTTGAGTTAAAATTATATATGTTGTAATTGATGTTCTTAAAGTAAACATAATTTACTGTAAAATAGAATTAAATATGACTGGACTAAAACCAAGGCATTTATTCAAACTGAAGGGAAAGATTTATTCTATATATGTTTAATATTTTATTTAAAACGTAATGTTTTATGTAAAACCAGTTTTTTAAAAGTCACCTCCACTTACTACAAGGTTTAGAAGTTTGGCATTAAGTTAATCATGACACACAGAAATTATTTTTAAATTTTAAACAAACTCAAAACTATATAAATGTCCTCAAAATGTTTTTGTACTACTAAATGTATTTAAGTTTCACCCAATCTAATGTAGCTGATAGAGATAGCAATAATGAAATGTATTAAATAAAACGATGTTTTAATAGGAAATTGGTTTTAAATAAACAATACCAATGTCAGTGACATATATACGATATAAAAACATATGCAAAAAAGTTAACTAGGTAGTTTTAAAATGTCGATTATGAAAAGTTTCCGTTAAACCGACATCGCCAAGTTCGCGAACCATTTCCAGCCGCAATTCCCGTACTGAACTAACATGAGAATTCTTCTCTTAAATATAATATAGAGTAGTCGAAAATAAAATATTTGCACAGACAACAGTGCTAAGTAATTGGACACTTATAGCGCGTGTTTTACACCACTGAATGAGCAATGTGGATAAAGTGTAGGACTAGGATCTAACTTACCTTATTTCCTCTCCACGCGCGGATTAACACAGCGTTCAAGTCGCCTGTAACTTTAAGACGTCTCGATAAAAGCTTTCCCTTGAAACATTTCTTTATTCCAAATCGATCTAAAGACATGGATGTGTCGCTGATCCACGACGAGGAACATTACAACTACGATTTGAGGTCTGAGAGAGTGTCTAATGAGTGTAATGTGCTCGGTCGCTCCTCCTCTTCCCGCATGTGAAAGGTCCAATCCTGGCGGAGGAGGTTTATCTCAGGACGCGTTTGTGAGGACTGTTCTGGAGAATGAGCGAATTGTTATTAAATTAGTTAATGTTTTATTCTGATAATCATGTGAAAATATACATAGACATAACCAACATGAATCTGTCTGACTTCCGGTGCCATCTGTTTGAGAATGTTTTGGCAGTGTGCAATCCACTTTATAATATATGTTTTATATCCTTTTAATTAATTCAAAAGTCTGACCATTGATTAAACCGAAGCTAATCAACCTAAGACCACACAACACTAGAATAGTTGCATGTCACTATTAGGTTTATGATACTTAGGTGTAGAGTGGGCAGAGGTGTCAGGGGTGCAGCGGCCATTTTGTTTGTATTCCTATTTTCCACTAGGAGACAGACTTGAATTATTTTGGGGTTAAATATTTGCAAAATACTAAATAGTACACAACTATTACTAAGAAAATAGAATAACAAAACCCCAGAAAAATCTGGTTGGTTTTAGTAAGAATTGCTCTGTTTAATGTGTAACCATGTCTACTACAGATATGGCGGACGCCATAGTTGAAGACCGTTAGACCCCCTGGAGACTCCTGTGTTCATGATTAATCAAGTTATTAGAGCTTAAACACAGCCATTGCTGTTCACACGCTTTGTGCTCTGCAAATGTAATTCGTATTTTACTGAACTTGAACTAATCTGTTCTTTTAAAGAAAGAAACTGTTGACTTCCATTAGATTATTTCTTAGGCATGTGAATGGTTTCCAAGTTAAACGTTAAAAAATAATGTATAATCAATGCTGGTTTAATATGTAGAGTTTCGAGTGATAAATGTACATAAACAGCAAGAATCTTTAAATGTAGTGCTGGAGTTGGTATTTTGGTAAAGTCAAACCAAATTCATCAAGGCTTTAGCGATGGACTATAGTCTATGTGTTGCGTTGTTGCGACACCTACTGGAGAAAAGGCAAAAGCAAGACAGTTCAACCCTTTAAAGTCATTATGAAAGACCTTATATCTAACTGTAGCTACGTTTTAACAGTAGTACGTAGAAATGCTTTAATATTTTATTTTGATATTTGTGTCTGTTCTCTTTTTTGTTTCTTCTTTTAAGCTTGGTTTACGTTTTTGTTTACACGTTTTGCCGTTAACAAAACTGCTTTTCCCAGAAGCCAGCAGTCCGGATGTGGTCCGTAGAGCTTCCGGTTCATCTCAAGGGCACTATTATCACATGTACCGCAGCGACACAGACTGTAATCCTCTCTTGTTTGTATTACTAGGTTAGAAATTGTGTAAAATGGACAGTTTTGGCTCCGATTTCACTTCGGGCGGCTCGGCTGGTAAAATGGACACGGGCACAATCATGGAGCAAGTCAAGGTTCAGATCGCTGTCGCGAACGCACAGGAGCTGCTGCAGGTTAGTTAAATATTCATTAATGTTCAAACTCTAGTAATTTTGCATGGGTTTTATTTAGAAGTTCACGTTAAACTTATTTGTTGAACATATTTAATGTAACGTTGATGTAATTTATTATAACGTTATCAGTTTTACAATGTGCTTATCAATAAAGCAACCAAACTATTCTTTTGAAGATCTGCTGATATTTTTAAACATGTCAGTTTATTTTCTATTTTTTTGTTGGCTTTGAAATGTATACATTTATAATGACCATAACTGGATTGATTCCAAGTTGTGATTGCTTGTAGAGAATGACTGACAAATGCTTTAAGAAGTGCATTGGCAAGCCAGGAAGCACCCTGGATAACTCAGAACAGGTACAGCACCCATCCATGTTTACATATTAATCACATTAAATGACATCTAATACCTGCACAATGTTTTGTTTTTGCAGAAATGCATCGCCATGTGCATGGACCGCTACATGGATGCATGGAACACAGTCTCCCGTGCATATAGCTCCAGGTTACAGAGGGAACGTGCGCATATTTGATGAGCGTTTGATACAAGACGCTGCTTCTGTATCACCTGAGTTCTCAGGTAGAGATGTCCAATTTAGGCACAGTCTTGTATAGACATTTTAACAGCTGAAGGACACAACGCAGAGGAATCTGATGGTTGGATCTAGACTCTACTGGATATTTTTCATATTCCGTCACAGACGTAAATCTATATTGAGTTCATTTATTAAAGAAATGGTGCAGCTCTTGTGCTTAAAGACATTTAAAGTAGGATCATTTACTCACTTAAAAAGAGATCACGCCCTAAAAACAAGACAGAACGGCATCAACATTGGTCATCGTTATTTAATTTTGAGTATCTCTCACTTTAAAGTCATGTCTATTAGTGATTAGAAGAGGTAATCATAAAGCTCCGCCCATCTCATTAAGCAGCCAATCAAATTTCAGCACGTATCTGTCTGTCTCTTTGCCATTATGTTTGTGTTGCTCCATTCCCTGAGGAAAGGGCTCGGTTTACACATCTAGAAACTTTAGTTACCTCGAAAAGGAGCGGCCAAACAGTGGAAAAGTGTCTTTTGTCTCAAGCATGTTTCCATCGATTCCTGAAAAATGCAAAGTCTACCAAGAGAAAAGCCTCGAAACTTGTCATTTCCAAATAATAAAAAGAATGGCAACACTGCAGCCCATTTTTATTTATTTCTTGCACTGAGACGTAGTACCAAAATTGTGGTGAATCAAAAATAGGTGTACAATTGAAGATTAGCACCTGTGTGAACGATTTCTGAAATTATGTTTAACAGAGCATGAGAATTTGCACACATTTATTAAAGTAGTTTCAAGCGTCAATAACTGCACTGAGACGCATTATATTAAGATTTTTAAAGAGATCAACACAGTGGAGAACCAGACAGACAGAAGCAGAATGTTTCTTAAAACCCAAAGACAACTGTCAGTCAGAATGAAGCGAAATCTGGAGAAAGGTGATGCATACTGTAACAAAACCAGAGCCTAAATATGTTGCCTATATTTGAAGAAAGAAGTCAGAACATTCAAACACAGTGAACCATGGGAGTATGATGCTGGAAGGGTGTTTCAGCAGATTTTGACATACAACCTCGGGTCGACATTTTGTCTCCCAAAGCTCACCTCACGTCTGATGAAGAAACGCCTCCAAATGAAGCAAGGTTGACTTGATTGCTCAAAGCCAAAAGAACAACAAATCAGGGGACATGCTATTTTCAATCAAAAGAGATTCACGATTGACATCAGAGGGCTAATAACTGAAAACATTTTTTAAAGGGATTATTTTTAACATAGGAAAGCATAAAGTTACAGGAAAAGAACCCGTCGACAGAGAGCTAGCATTTTTGAGCATATAATTACATCTTTAACTGTAAATAATTAGATAAATATGTAAAAATATGCTTAAATAAATGTATAGCTCTGTGTCCATATGCTAATTACAGAGTCTTCAGCGTAAGCCAGGATTCGGTACACAGCTTCTGCTGCTTCCATCTTTTCTAAATACATTTTATTTATGCATCCATTTATACATTCATGTAAGCATATATTCAAGCAGTTATTTTCGCTTTTATACATAATTTTGGGTTCTCCGCACAGAAACATAGAGGTTACGTTCCTGGAGTACGCGATGGTGTGAAACATAGAGCTGCATTATTTTACAAATTTAAAGAAAACCCTCAGATCCTTTTCATTTCCAAATACCACTTCAACACCCCATTCGAACTTTTTGTGTTTTTTGACAAAGAGGTCAGTGGTGAACCGCTGCTTGTCGTTCTCAGATAGTGGATTCTGTTAAATATGAAGGGATACACCGACAAATTGTTTGTAGGCTCCAAGTAAAGTCCGTAATCATGACTGCAGAGGATTTCTGTACCAAATAAATGTGATCCATTCTCAGAGCGTCCACACGAGGCGCTGTAGTTTGTACAGGAACTAACAGTCCTTTTCTGAGTCTTTACCTGTGAAGTGACGAGGGGGTGGAAATTCACATTTTTGTTTATTCAGCCACTGAAACGACATATTCTCTTAATATCTGAATATTTCTTGGAACACCATGAATCAAACACTTGCGTCAAAGAAGAGCTTTCTCTTCATGTTAATAAATACAAAAATAAATATGCTTGGGTTTGTTTGGGTAAAACTACCGGCATCAGTTTCATGGATTCTTCCCCAGCTTTTAAAAAGAGAGATATTTCGATATCCATTCGCGAACAGTCGTGACCTTCATGTAAACTCCCGGGAAGCCAATTCGACCACAGCCATGACCCCAGCTGGTCACTCCAGCCATGAACCATCGGTCCGGGGCTTCACGGCACACCAGAGGGCCCCCCGAGTCTCCCTGCAGAAAAACAAGATTTGCATGGGACCATGTTTAAACAACAGTGCTGCAGCCTGAAGGATACGGTTGAATAACGTTACTGGAGGTCACACAAACAGCGTTGTTTTAGAGAAGGAAATGTTTACGCATTCAGGTATTGTATAACTATAATAAATGAAGCTTATATCTAACTCACCAAACATGTGTCTTGGTGTCCTTCCATAGAGCCAGCACACATCATACTGCTGGTAAGATCAGCACCGTAAGCTCGTTGGCAGTCCGAATGGTCAATGATGCTGACCTGTGCCTTTTGCAGCAAACTTGTAATCATACCTACACAGAGAATTTTTTTTTTATCTAGTTTGACTTTAATAGTTAACCATTAATAATCCAATCACAATTGCTTGTGTTTTGACATTTTTGAAGAAGCGAAGGTCTGGGGTGGTACCAATCCATCTCCTCTACAGAACTTACAGTGGAGTCCCTCAGAGTTCGATATTAGGCCCGCTTCTTTTCAATCTTTATACGTGCCTTACTACCCTAAACACTGATCATTTGTAGTGGAATTGGGAGTACACTGCTTTTTCATCTTTAAACAATAGAGCTTGGTACCTGTTTTTTGGTGTGCACCAAAGTTGAATTACTACAGCTGAACAAACGAATTGCTAACAGAAGAAACAAAACTGTCAATTAACTTAACATGAGTTTGAAGGGTGCAGCTTAGTCACTGAACTGTCAATCACCCCAAAAGAGCTTTGAGGGCGGAGTTTAATCATTGAACGGTTAATCTACCCAACATCAGCTTTGAGGGCGGGGTTTAGGCAAACAAACTGCAATGTATTTGATCTCAAAAGGCAAATGTGATGAACAGGGCGATGCAGATTAGAGTCCCGAACTGTCCCAACCCTCCTCAATATCTCTCCTACATCACTTCCTGTCTCTCTCCTCTGTCCTTTCAAATAATATCAATAACAGCATTTGCCAAAAAATAAATCTTAAAAAAAGTAGGAGTGAATGCACACTTAAAAAAAACTAACCAAATGAATTCAGAGAGATGAATAGATAATTAGCCAATTTGATTGTCAGCTGTTGCCACTAAATGTCAAGACCTACTTGACCCCTTGAAACTTGAACTGTTGTTTCCCTTAAAACAATGAGTTACTTTTTTGATGCTTTGTCCAAACCCTTACCATCTTCCCTCACCGCGCCCCATCCGATGATGTAGCATTCCATTGCCTTGCTGAAGCTATGCCAGGGAGAAGGTAAACACACCGTCTGGATGATGTAAGATTTCGGAGCAGGGATTGTGATTTCCACCAAAGCTACGTCAAAGTCCATGCTGCTGCTGTTGAAAGCGGGGTGAGCGATGATCCTTTGCACCGGGATCACTAGAGCACCCACTCCGGACCAAATGACTGAGCCAAGACTGACCATCCATCCTGATGGATTCAGTTCACTGTTAAGGAAAACATAAAACACTCGATATCTCTCAGGCTTGACTGGTATTAATCCGGTGTTGTGGATTGCTACCCTCTGAAGCAGTGAGCAGCCGTCAGGAGCCATTTGCAGTCGATGAGTGTTGCTCCACAGCGGTGAGTGCGTTGGTACTGGAGACTTGCCATCCATGGCCATTCTCCTCTTCGGGCACTGACCCCACCAATGATCCTGTTCTGGCCCATTGCTGGACGTCTGCCGCAGTCTACAAGGTAAACAGGTGACATTTATTTTCTTGTTCCTGTAGATAAAAGTTTTCAGCAGGTGTTGGAAGAAGCTGTAAACAAAGAATGCATTCAGGGCGGGTTCAATCAAACTAACATGAGCTTGGAGGGTGGGGCTTAGTATTTGAACTGTCCATTAATTAACAGCTTAAAGGGAGGGGCTAACTAATTTAACTGTAATGGTTTATTTGATGTGAACCAGGCTTCAATTGTAAAATCATGGAGAAATTATAAAAGGAACTTTTACCACAATTTTTCTCATCTTCTCCATTGGGACAATCGACGAGTTTGTCACATTCTGGGTTGATCTTGCTGATGCATACATCTCCACCACAGTTATAACTGTCACTGCAATTCCCCATACTAGGACCAAGCTCAGGGAGGGGTTTCACAGCTTTATGAAGGTGTTCTGGGGTTGTTGTGATACTTGGGACAGTAGGGGGGATGTGGATTATTGTTGCAGGATTGGTGTAGCTCAGAATCCAGTTGCGAAGCTTGGTGATGCGTGAGTAGACTCCGGGTTTATTGACCTGTGCGCATCCCACGCCCCAGCTCACTACACCTGCCAGGAAAAAGCGTCCAGCGGCTTCTTCACATACCAAAGGACCTCCAGAGTCTCCCTGAAAGCCAAAACTACATTATGATGGGATGTCCAACTACATCAACCAATTATTATTGCAATTTTGATAACATTACCTGACAAGAGTCCACCTTGCCTTGGAGAAACCCTGCACACATCATATTCTGGGTGAGCGCACCTCTGTATACCGTTGACTTGTTGCATACTTTTGAGTCAATGATCTTCACGAATGCTTTCTGTAATGTGGAAGGCATCTCGTCTACACGGGAAAATAGAAGAGAATGTTAAAAAAAATGTTTTCTATAGTAGTCAAACATCTTACCAATCGATGCCGAAGGTACTCACTGGTGTACTGATTAAGAGCTCCCCAACCAGAGACGATGCAGTTCTGCCCCGGACTAAAATAGTGTGAGGATGATGGGATGCAGATGGGCTGAACGTAGGGACTGAACGTCAGTGCCGTTTCCAACTCCAGTACAGTGACATCACTGTCTGTGGTCATAGGGTCATAGTTCGGAGAGACAACCAGGGACTTAATATTAGCCACAGTGGCTTCCCATTCATCTCCATTGATGAGATTGGCTCCCACCAGGGCCGTCCAGTCATTTGGGTTTTTTTCCCTTTGTCGTACAAGGAAAACAAGTTAGGTTAAACAGTTGGGTATCGTTGAAAACTTGACCAAAAAAAACCTCACGTTTCAAAACAATGAGCGGCACTGACGAGCCAACGACTGTTGATGATGGATGCACCACAGGTATGACGGCCACGGAGTCTCAGACTGACCTGCCAGGGAAGCTCTCCTTGACGGGCGTTTTCTCCCCCAACAATACGGTTAGTCGTCATTGTACGTGTTCCGCAAGCTGCGAGAGAAAGAAATGCATCAACCAGTATTCATCAACTCACTTGCATCGTGCTAATTTTTCTGAATCTATCTCTAAAGCTAATGGTTCAGGTTTGGTACCATAACCATGGCACTGAAGCAGATGCATTATATTTACGTTTTTTGTTGTTTTCTGCTGCTACTTTGTTCACATTGTCTTTGTAGAGCCAAGGAATAATTTATCACTGACAAAGATGTTTAAATAAGATTTTTGCAGCAGTTGTTTTCAATCTTTGTGTCAAGAATGGATTACCATAATGCTAACAATATAGCATTTACTAGCATTCCACTTACATAATGCTAGCATAAGTTAAAATGATAAAGCATTCTCTTTGCATGCTAGTACTGATTAGCATGATGCTAGAATAAATTTAGCATGATGCTACAATAAATGTCATTATTTTAGCAGGTCATTAGTATAATGCTAGCATACATTAAATGAAGCATCTTGTTGACATGATGGCATAAATTAGCATGATGCTAGCATGAATTAGTACAGTGATAATGTTTGAAATTTGGATAAACTAGTTTGAATACTTTTTGCCTAGATTTAATTCACATTATAAATAATTTATTATGCTACTATTAATCATGATGCATGTGTGCATTATTGTGTAATTAGCATGATGCTAACTACCGTAATTAATTAGCATTTGATTAACATGTTGTTGATATGAATTACCATGTCATTAGAACATTATGCTAGCGTTAATTAATAAACACAACGCCAACATGTATTAACATGATGCTACAATGTATAATTATCATGTTAGCTGCTCATTAGCATGACTAAATGTGACACTCCTGTAAATAGACCCCAAACTATTAGTTCACTTATTCATCACACTTTTTTGAAAGAAATATATATATTTGTATATTTATCATAAATCATAAACTTATTACTCAAAATCAAGTCACAATTATATGTTTAATCTGTAAACCCCTTCATTAGCATTTTCATGTGGTACGGTCCCTTAATTCTGATGCAATATCCACATAGTTCAGGCTAAAGGTGGGATCTTGATTAACTTTCAGCCTTACCTCCTAATTCAACATCGGCAACCAAACGACTTTACATAATAGCTTTTAAGTCAACACTTACAGCAAAAGGCTTCATCTGAACCATCGACACAGTCCGTAATGTAGTCGCACTCTGGATTTACTTTTGTAATGCACTCCCCGCTGTCACAGGTGAAGGTGCTCTCAGGACATTTACCTGATGTGAAAAACAAAGACATCTGAGCAAACTGATCAAAAAAAAAAATCTGACATCATCAATAATATGAGATGTTTCTTACTTAGATCATTTCCAATCTCATAGAAGGACTTCCCACTCGCCCCTGTGATGGCGAATTCAAACAATGGTCAACACACAGCATTGTTTTAACGCATTCAATCTACTTTTATTGTTGTAAGTTGTTGTAAGAACAATAATACTCTATATTGCTGAAAGTATTCACTCATTTGCCTTTAGAAATAAATTAAGTCACATAGAATCGCATTTTAAAAGCATAGAATTTAATATGAAACAGCTACAAGAGATTCAACTCTCATGGGAAAGCTTTCCAGAAGGTTCATTAATGTGATTATGGGGATTTCGCGACTATTTATCCCTGGACTACAAAATTAAAAAAATATGTAGGGGTCAGATTTACCCAACTGAGACAAAGACAAACAGTGGCAAATGTTGGTTTTTGGTTTTGATTGAGAGACTACCAGTAGGGTTTTTCCAGCCAAACATGTTCCATTTGCTTGTCCTATACCATACAGTATTATCACTTGGTGATGTAGCTAATCAGTCATGAAACACCGTTCCACCAAGCTCTCGACACTCTTTTCTAGAGCAACCAGGACGGCCACATGTTTGGAGGTCTAGTGATGGACTAGTGATAGGTATCCCATCACAGAACCGTGATAAAATTTACTGAGCTCCTCAGAGAGCCCCATTCTTTCACATTTGCTTAACCCTATGTAACCAGCAAAAGGAGTGGATCAATACTTTTGATGTTATAGAGTATTTCCTTTTAATTAAGATTTTAAGCGGAGATTGTTTTACCAAGAAGCACAATGCCAGTGATCTCCCCATACTCTGGGATCACAATATGTTTCCCGTTCAACATGGCTTTCAATCCGTTACGTAGGGTGTCTTGAACGAAGCTCTCTGTGTACCCTTGAACTTGAGAGACCCGAAAGATCAGACGAAGAGTGGTCATCACATTACTGTTGATGTTCCTGCGCAATGACACATATAGAGTGTTTTAAGAGGGATAACTCACCAAAAATCTATTATTAAACTATGGATTTAATACTTACCCATATGCAACAATCTGGGAGTCGATAAAGTGATGTGCCACTGCAGAGGAACTAAATATGGTCTTAATCTGTAAAACAGTTGGATTAACAGTTTGCCATTTCCAGTAAGATCCGTCGAGTGTTTACTGGTTATACCTTTTCTTTTAAAGTTGCGGAGAGAACCAAAGTAAACCCTGACTGGTTATCTTGGAGTTCTAGATCATAGTTGAGCCCTTGGAGCTCGATGGTTTCCATAAAATTATGCTCCTCTTGAATGAAGTAAGCTAAACAGGAAACAAACAGGTTGGTTTCCAATTGTATTTGTATTGAGGTAATCTGTAAGGACAGCAAGATGGATTTATTTACCCGTCATGAAACCCACTGCAGCCCCAATGATGAGAAGAATCAAGATGGTGGCTATTGTCATACATTTGCAAGTGGAGAGGTGAGCCGGCCGCTGATTCATGTCTTTCTTCTCCATTTCAGTCTTTACAAAGCCCTGCAACTCAACCTGGGCATCCAAACTGGAAAACACTGGGGCACATGGAGAAAGGAAGCGGACAGATGGCCAGGTAAAAACTGGATTGTGTTTTTATGATCTTCAAAACATTAAACGTCTCCCCTGGGTGAAAAGCATCCCGTGAGATGCCAAAGTATTATTCACTGATCCTAGAACAAGACAATGCTAGGAGGGGTTTCGATGAGCCCAAACAAACGAAGACATTATATCATGGAAATATGAAGCCAGATTTCCTTTAAGGCAAGGATATGATTTCTTTTCACTTCAGACACGTGAAAGCCTAAACGACACTCTTATTACAGATGTGTACGTCAATAAAAACAATGTAGTAGCCAGACAATAAATGCCAATTAAAATTTGAAGTGCAAAACTATCCTTTACATGCCTCCAACAACAATGTTTTGGTATCAAATATTTCTTTCTGGCACAGAGTATGAGGAAACGGTGTATTGTATTTAAATTATTTAAAAAAAAAATAGGTTATATTGGTGATTTCCACCAATTTTTGATTCTGAAATCATTGAAGAAAAAAAGTGTTTTTTTTTTCACTTACAACCAATTCCGTATGAAAATGTATTGTTTTAAAGGGATAAATAAAAGCAATACACTGTGGTAATTAAATGCACTGTCCTTACACGATGACTAGTTTCAACTTTAACAGACGTTTTTGTACAAAGTCTATGCAAACAATTAATCAAAGAACATTAACATCGTGAAAAACGAATGCTAAAACTTAGTGTAAATAAAGTCTCAAAACAGGCTACAACCAAAACTACCGGAACAATTCTAGGGCGTAAAAATATATTAGATGCGAACTCACAATGCGAGAAGACATTTGTTCACTTAGATCGGCATCAGATGTTCACGTTAATCCACTCGACAGACACCTTTTCATACTGAATTAACCCCTGTACGGTATGAGAGATTTGCTTGTGGGCGTGGCTCTGCACAGGTATAGGCGGGGTCTTTTTGAATGACAAGTGACCGTTATTTGTATAAAGCTAATCCAGGCTAACTTCTTGAAACGTCTACAAGCTTTTAATGGATTTAAAGATACAATACATTAGGCTTTATTCCTGACATGGGTTTAAATAAAACACCACAAAACAAACAAAACATTACCTTAAACATTATACTGTAAACGTCTTAAGAGCTAGCATAACATTACTAGCACTTTGCTTAGGAATGATGGATTTTTGTTATATTTAAACTAACTCATGTGTTTATTTTATTTTTATTCTGTACACGTGTGTGGGTTGTTTTTTATATATTTTTTTATATTTCTAGAACTAAACATTCAATTTATCATAAATAAATAACCATTAAATGTAAAATTTTTCATGTCTTAAAACATTAGGGTTTCAACTTTTACACTTTTCATGCCTTACTGAAATTGTGGTTTGGTGCTTTTAGGGATTAATGTGGGCTTTAAAGTGTAGTTTGTCTGGTTAATGTAACGGTTGGACTGGACATTTCGATATTACTCTCCCTCATAAGGAAACTGTTTACCCTAACAACCATAAAGGCAAATATGTATCTTGGTTTCAGAAACTCATAGAAACCTTGGGGTTAGATTATATCACCCATTTGGTTAAACGGAAATTAGTAGGAAATCATTAGCACTAGTGACCAGACTGTCCACACTAGCAACTGTATCAATTCATCCATATCTTAAGTCCAGAAACTCTTAGAGACACAGGGTTTGTTTTACACAATTCATTGTTTATATGATTCTGACCCCTCCTTAGTAACCATTCTGTTGACCTTTGCAATGATATCAGAAGATCTAGATCTGTTTCAGAGAATCATAAAAGGTTGGTTTCACTTACTGGCATTGGGGTCAATGGAACCCACATCGTAGCAACCCCCTTACCCTCGTAACCCACATCACTGCTTAAGAGCAAAAGATCCCAATTAAAAAAAATTATCATTTTCAAACATTGAAATTGTTTTTCTGACATAATAGACCCCTAAAAATTTGCTTATAAAGTATAGTTCACATTTATAAAATGCACCTCGCCATCCCAGAAACCGATCTCCTCATGCTTTTACTGAGCTTGTATAGTATTAGAGTTTGGCTTGGCTGCAGAGACGAGCTCATCTTACAAATCCCCATAAAGTTAACCATCAGTTAACAGAGTCTGGACTGCTAGAACTACCCATTAAAAGCAGGACTTGGGTGCCAGGGCAGAGATACAATCTGGAAAGCCTCACTTTTTGAAGTGGCCCCAACAAAGCAAGACACTTGAAACCTTTCATTCAAAACGACTTGAAGATGGTGTTAGAAATTCAAGGGAGCCACAAAACTGAGTTCTTTCACATTGTACTGTTAGCAGAAAAAAAATCATAGTCAAAACAACATTTGAACAACCGAAATGCTTTATTGATTTTTTTTCCCAAATTTTAAGTATAACATTTTATCCCACATTTTAAGTCCACTTGACTAATGGACTTGGAATACTTGTTGGAAAGTTACGAACATAAAAAGATATTTCTGCAAGTTTAACTCAGTGATTTTTTTCCCACAACACACACAAAACTTAATTTTTGACAAATTCCATCCTGAAATTCTTAAATGAAACTGTGTTTTTTTTTTTTTTACAAAAGTTAAATCAAATCAAAATGACTACTGCCATTTTTAAAAATCCAATTTCTGTGAGAATTTATTCACCAAAACAGATCATTCTCCATTTAAACTGGTACTGAAATCAGAAGAATTTAACTGCCTTCAACATATTTTTGTTACTCATTAATGTACTTGGCACATTTAATCATGCTTTTTACACATCAAATGAACACTTTTAAACAGGGAGGGGTCCTAAAACAGTTGCTTTAATCTTGGAAATTAGCTTTGAGTGCATCTGGGTAAACAAGAATGTTGAACTAAAGCTCTTAAATTTGCTAGAGTACACAAATAATCTATGAGAGATGCACCCTTTATGACAAAAGGCTTTTGTAAGCTTAGTTTCTGCTAAACCTAGTGACAATAACGACAGAATTTAAACAACTGAGAACACCACAAGTCAAAGTTAAACTTTTTTTTAAACAGAAAACACGTTGCACAGTTCAAAAACAATCAACCCAAATAAAAAATACAAAGCGTTTCATGATTTCAGACCCAACATTAAGTGTTTCGTTTCTCAGTCCTGCTGTTGGATGAAAGGGTTGGGGATGGCCTCCATGCCGTCCTGAGGACAGATGAGCACCACTGACGTCCCTCGACACACAACCAAACCCAGCTGCCGTGTGTCCTCTGTCAATTTATATTGATCATCGGGATCTGTGAGGAGAGAACACACAGGAAACATTTCATTACAATTTGTGGGATCCGATTGAGATCAAACTACCACGCCACTTCAGTATTTGTGATGTTTCCATGGTTAATAAAACAAACAAGCAATCAAAATCTGTCTATTGGTATATTAAATCTTGCAAGTCACTTGAATTGTTATTAATAGAATAACTTTAAATTGTTTACATTGCAATTTTGTGTGGCCATAATCTGATTTTACCTCGCATGTATTCAATGGTTCCATCCAACACAAGGTTTAGCAATGGGTCGAATCCTTTAAGAACGCCACTTGCTGAAGAAATGAAAAATAAAAGTTATATTTAATGTTGCTTAAGCAATAAAGCATTAATTGGATTTCATATGATTTTTACACTAACCTTCACGACCTCCTTGGAATTTAACTCGTATATGTTTGTCGATGTATTTCGACAAGTCAAAAATGCTCTCCTTCTTTTTCTTGTCTTTATCCTGAAGATGGAAACCACACATTGTAAGAATAACGTTTACGTTAATGTACACTGACAATGGACAGCAGCTTAGCACAACGAAATACTCATTAAGCTAACAATAACCAACAGAATATAGCTTGTAAACGTTCCTAGAATAAAATTAAGATATCTAATACTGTGTTTGTTTGTTCGTAAAGTATGTGTTTTTTTTTATGTGTGAACATCTTAAATGTGAACGGTATGGAAACGTTTACGCTACTCACCGCCATGTTCAAAACTACATTAGGCTCCACCGACCATGCGTGACGTTGACGTCGGCTTGCCGACCAATCAGATCTGGTGCTGTGAAATCAACCTTTAACAAGTAACATTTTATATGCTTTAACTATCAACATAAATGATCAAATACAACCGCAATTGTTTTTTTTTATAATTTGCTATTTACAAATAATAAAAATACAATTAAATCATTAGCTCGCATATTAGTTGAAGTGGCGTTCACATCCGGTGTCAAACGGTCAAACGCGGGAGGGAAGCGCGAAAAAACAAACCAGCAAATGTTTCATGTAACAACCTGAAAACGCGATTAATGTGCGTTTTTTTAATTCAAATGGTCATATTTTGGATTGTTTTATTCGGTTATAATGACGGAATTACTTTTTAATAAGAGGTTACAGGTTCTGGTGAGGAGTAAAGATGGCGATGATAGGTTTGTACATGTGTGAACGTAAACTATGAACGGTGTAATACTAACGATTTGTTTGAGATTTAAGAGAGATTTAATTGTATCTGCAGACGTTCAGTTATTCGCATTAGCATTGAACTGCAGCAAGCATCAAGTCCTGTACACAGAAAGGTGAGAAATTATGGATCTAATAAGTTATAAGAATTGTGTTTTTATAGTAAAGCTTTATTTGGTTCACAGGATTTGATTGTACGCCTGACGGATGATACCGATCTGTACTTTTTATACAACCTCGTCATATCTGAAGAGGATTTTCAAAGGTACTTTTGAATTAAATATTTTTAATGCATATCATGACCATTATTTGCCATTAATTTCTTAATATTGATTTCTCTGTGAGAGACACGGTACAATAACCTGTTTTTGCTTTCCTCTACAGTTTAAAAGTGCAGCAAGGACTTTTAATAGACTTCACATCATTCCCTCAAAAGTTCATAGACTTGCTTGAGCAGTGCATCTCTGAACAGGGCAAAGAAAACCCACGGTTGGAGATCAGTGATCAATTTTGCCCAAAGAATATAAAGACATTTATAGACATTTTAAGGGAAAAGTCTTCTAAATACCTGCATATGAACATATTTCTACAGCTTCCTCTTGCAGCTCACATCCTCATCGTCATCATTCGATCACAGCCCTTCAAACCTGAATATCGTTGAGACGAATGCCTTCAAACACCTCACCCACCTCTCTCTGAAGCTCCTGCCGGGATCTGACGCTGATATCAAGAAGTATCTGGCTAGCTGTTTATCCTCGCTCAAGGTATTGTGAACCTGACTCTTAACACGAGTTTCATGTATTTTGCTGGCTTCATCATGGTGTTGACTCTACTGTGTCCAGGAGGAAAGGCAGCAGTTGGAACAGAAGCTGAGAAAGACGGAGGAAGATCTGACAAGGCAGTTAAGTTATGCTCAGCAAGTAAGTCTGAAATTTCTCAAATCCATCAATCTGCTTCTAATTGATCCGATTCTCCTTCAATAGTTTATATAACAATACAGATATCTGGAGATTCTAAGAGTACTCTTGCTAAATGTAACTCTATGTTATAAATAATTGCTTAAATTGTTGTTTAGAGACATAGAGAATGTTATAACCATATGGGAAGACCCATGAAGTGGGAGTAAGAACTTGATGAAGTTAACCAGCGGCCATGACTCTTGAACTTACGCTGCAACCAAAACACCAGAAATGGAAAAGGTTACAAAGAGTCCATGACTCCAACTGGGAATTTTTAGACGATTCCCAACAAGTCCAAGAACAAATGATGTCTATTAAGAGTACAAAAAACAGCACCTAACACTCTTCAGATTCTGTACGGATGCTGTATTAGTATAAAAGCTTTTTTTTGTGTGTCTTAATTTGTTTTGTAACGTGTATTACATAGTTCGATCATGTTCTCACCACTAACAAACAACCCTATAGTGAGTTTGGAACCGTACTGAGACCCCCTCCTCAAGCAGGTCTCGGTTGTTGCTTTTCCACCTGCTTAAACAAACTACTTAAAGGGAAAGAAAACCAGTTCAGTTGAATTGAACTAAACAAGTCTGGTGTGAAAGCAGCTTATCTGAGAATAATGTATAATCATTTTGAAGGTGTTGATGTTAAAAGATACACCATGAAATACAAAGAAAATAAAATGACGCTGTTTGCTGCATGGAAAAATGGAATAATCATTTTCACAAGCGTATCGTAACACACTTTGCTTGGTTTGTCACAAACCATAACTTCCCTGGCATGTCCTACTCAAAACACACTTGTCATGGGTCAAGCAGTTACACACATTGTAGTCTTCTGTGTTTACTGTTAATATTTTTGATCCTCCAGACGCTGTCAGAGAAAAGCAGAGAGCTGGACAAGCTCCGTTCAGAGTGGACTTCACAAACATCGTCTCTGTCCAGTCAGCACATGCAGGATCTCACAGCTGAGCGGGAGAAAGCTCTGGAGGTGATGCTTTCATTGTTCTCTTGATAGCTCTCCAGATTTAATTTTTTTTCATGATGTTTGAAAGTATTTTTTTTTTTAAGTAGAACTGGGCGATTCATCTGTAAATTTGAGAGTTAATTTTGATTCTAACATTAATGATTGGACAAACTGAAAATCCATTTGCAGATTTGACCTCTCCCTCATTAATTCATGCACAGTACAAATAATTGCCAACATTGCTGCGTGTGCAAATTGTTTTAAGAGAGGCACAGTTTCTTCAATTGTGTAGAGATGGTTCTTTTTGTAAAAATCGCCCAGCTCTTATTTCAAGTTTAAATCTTAACTAAGTGAGAATAAAAATGCAATTATCACATAAAATGTAATTATTTTTGCAATGCAACTGCGATTTGAGGTCATTTATGTGGTTGGGTTTGGTTTCTCTCGATGATACTGTGATGGATATTTTCCTTAGTTGTGTTATACTACCATCTAGTGGTCATTTAGAGACAGAATTTCTTTAACTTTAGATCTTTAGTTTGTTACTCTACTTATTATTCTTAAATCTTCTTATTACTCTTGTTTTTATTATCATTATATTTAGACTTATATACTTATTACATTTTAGTGATTTATTAGTTTAAGGTAATGTTAAATGGGTTTATTGTTTAGGAGGAGAGAACAAAAGCACACGTCATGCTTTAGTACGGCCCCTTGAAGAGGATTATAACTTGAGGTGAAAACGAAGCTCGCTCTGCTCTCCGCGCTCGGCTTGCTTTAGAACACGCGTGTACCACGTTCTTCTTCCATGCTAATACCACGTGTGTAAGAATGCGTTGATACTGCTTAATATCTTTACAATAAATAGCCGCATTTGCTGTGTTCCCTCTCAAACAGTCTCAAGTGTTTATTATCAATAGAGAAGGTATTTTTTTTTTTTTTACCATAACAATACCCCTTAGAAAATGGGGTTCAGGTTGGAGAAGTTTGCATCTCCATCAAGCACTGGAAAATAAATCAAATAAACTTACTGAGCGATGACTGTTTCTTGCAGTCCACACCCATTTTTTTGTGTTTTATTAAATGGACTCTGGTGTGTTCCTCCAGACTCAAACCCGTCTGCAGCAGCAGAACGAGCAGCTGCGTCAGGAGTTGGAGTCATCTCATAACAGAAGCACGCAGCAGCTCCAGAGCAAAGTGTGCGAGCTGGAGACGGCCAACAGAGAGCTGACGGACAAGAGATACAAGAGCGAGTCCTGCATCCGGGAGCTCAAAACCAAACTCAGCACGCTGGAGGAGGTGGGAGTTTCGTTAGTTACTCTTCGCTTGTGCTGTTCCAGTTCTCACACATGGTTGATTCCCATTATGCAGTAATAAAGATGTCCCAAGGAAAGCAAAATGTGTTAAACCTTTGAAATGAAAATTGCTTAAAAACAAATTAAATATATACAATAGTTACAGACGTTACAAATCCCTCAGAACAGTGAATCCTCATCGTGATACATTATGGTTTATCACAGCATAAATTGAAAGAGAATGTGTCTGAATACAGTCAACTCTGGTTGAGCATAAAAAGAAACTTTAAATTTAACTTTAAATAAAGAAGATTAAATTGCTTGCTGTGATTGTCAGAGATTTTAACCGGCCGTTCAGCAGCTGGGGGGATGCTCTTGGTACCAGTGACCGTCTGACCATCTCTCATCGGTGTACAGGAGTGTCAGAGGTCAAAGCAGCAGGTTCTGTCCCTTCGACGAGAGAACAGCAGTCTGGATGGCGAGTGCCATGAGAAGGAGCGTCTGGTGAACCAGCTGCAGACCCGAGTGGCTGTTCTGGAGCAGGAGAGCAAAGACAAGGAGCAGCTGGTGCTCAGAACCAGAGAGGTGCTAGAGGCAACTCAGCAGCAGAAGGTTCGACCACATCAAAAACCATTTACACGCACCAGGTGGTCCGATAAATAGATCATTTAATGTTTATTTAAAATAATTTGATTAGTATGATTGACAAAAAGCTCAAATTCAGTGTCTCAGAAAATTAGAATGTTGTGAAAAGGTTCCATGTTGGAGACACCTGTTGCCACACTCTAATCAGATGCACAGGACTTCAAATGGTCTCTCAGTCGAGTTCTGGATGCTAAACAACCAAGGCAAAGCAATTTTATTTGTATAGCACCTTTTATACACCTTGAAAATTCAAAGTGCGTTACAGAGAGTTAAGACGTAGAAATATTGTCGTAAAATAAAAATGCAATTAAAACGGAGTTTAAAGAATGACTTGATGAAACCAGATAAAAAAACAGCCTCATTTTTCAGCCAGCTTCCAATCATGAAACCACCGGGAAGACTTGCTTGACAGATGACCATTGACACCATGCACAAGGAGGGCAAGACACAAAAGGTCATTGCAAAAGAAGCTGCTGTTCACAAAACTCAGAGCACATTGATCGAGAGGTGAAGGAAGGGAGAGGAGGTGGTAGAAAAAGTATACAAGCAATAGGGACATCCTGGAGAGGATTGTGAAACAAAACCCATTGAATTAAATTGAATACTTTATACACGATTCACTTTTTGAATCAAATTACTGAAATAATCTTTCTTTGACCAACACCTGCATTTATATTGTTTATTTTTATACATAATTATTGTTGTATTCATACCAGAACTCAGTTGAAGGAAATGTGGAGAACAAGCAGCTTCAGATCAGTAAGCTGGAGGCCACAGTAAAGTCACTTTCTGAGGAGCTCATCAAGGTAAGGGCACCTTCTCCTAACAGAACAAGGTTTGTTACTCGGTTAATCAGAGAACACAGATCACTTGGTACAGTGTTTTTCTTAAGTTTTAATGTTTAATTTTACTATGATTTGTGTATAACATGTGTACTTTTACTTAAAAATGTAAAAATGTACTGCTACAATTCGTACAATAGAAGGAAATAATTAGAACACTGGGTTAGAAAAAAAAAATGCCATGTTTGAGCTTAGAATACACTCCCGTCAATGTGCATCTTATTTTGACAAAGTCCCCTTAGTTTCCGCATGCCCAAACCAGTTCAAGCCAGCCACAAATGTTTTGATTAGAACACAAAATGTCTGGAAACAACAAAGAATCAGGAACAAAAGATGCTTCAAATAAACTCCTGATGTGTATCCCATAGCAGACCTGCTGGTAGATGGCTAAACATCTGAATGACCTCGAGCAGTCATAAAGAAAAGTGTTCCAGAACTTCTTTTTTTACTGAAAGCCATTGATATTCTGGTTCTTATCTAAAGGGCTGATGGGAATAGTCTTATTCAGTCAGTTTTTGAGTTCTCTGCACATTTTTGTCCAGTTTGGCTCTTCCTGAACACCAAAACATTTGCTATTGGAACATTTTGAGACCGAATTGCTAATATTTTTTTTAAAGTTTTAAACGGTTCCTAATAAACAGTTCCTGATGACAATGAAGTTGTCTAAAGTGTAGATCATTGGGTTCCAAAGAGGAACACAAAAAATATGTGAACAAAAGTTTTTATTTTTGTGTAATTAAAGCAAATATTTTCTTTAAAAGAATTCAAAACTATTTGTTTCATTGTACATTTATCTGTTTTTTTTATCACAATTTAGATCAACAATCTTACAAGTTTATATAAAAGACCTTTTGCAGATACAATTACTTTTGTATATTTTTATACATAAAAATCCTTTTGATGAGTAAAACAATGTTTAGGTACTTTTACTTGAGCAGAATACCCGGCAAGTACTTTAACTTTTACTCAAGTTAAAATACAGTTAACTCTACTAAGAAATTACTGAAGTACCGCGTCCCAGTACTTTATACAACACCGCTTGAAATAAATTAAATGTAATCTTAAAGTCTGTACTTGCGTGGCTAATTATTATTTAATAAAATAACATATTACCCGTAGCACACTACCATTGAGCTGAAATGTTCTGAGTTAAAACACATGCCTTTCTAATACTTTTATTTATCCCACGAAGAGAATCTTTCCAAACATTTGCTTTCACTGGTTTGAAAACGGTTTGTCACATTTACCAAGTACCACCATCAATGTATAGTGCACTGCCACCTAGTGGCCAGGATCACAAAACCACTCCCAACACAATCAGTTTAGTTTTAAATGTGCCGTTCATTCCTGAAATAATTGAACAGGTTTCGGAGCATTGTCTAGCTTTTTATCCTGAACGCATGTTTCTCTTCCAGGCCAATGGCATCATCAAGAAGCTGCAGGGAGACCTGAAGGCACTTCTGGGCAAGATCAAGGTGAAGAACACCGTGACGGTGTCTCAAGAAAAGCTCCTGAAGGAAACCAGTGAGAAACTGCAGCAAGAGCAGAGAGACCTACAGGAGACGCAGCAGCGCCTCCGGCTGAAGGAGGAAGAGGTGATCCTCACGCACACTCTGGATTTCTCATCTGTTTGACGGTCTACTTTACATGGTTTTCCCGTTGGGTTTTTATTATCGAGGCTGTGAAGTTAAAGGAGCAGCTGGAAGCTACAGTTCAGAAACTGGATGAGAGCAGAGAAGTGTTAAAAACCAACGAGAACGGTAACAAATTTACTTTTATTTATTATTTAATCACATTAATGGATTCTGTCTGCATTTGCTAAAAATACATTTTAGAAATAGTCACTTTTACATTTGGGACGGCTTTGTTTTGCATTAGCTCAATATTTGCTGTAATATTCTTCATCTTTTTAAATAAAAAATCTATTTCTGCTCCTTTGCTTTTTTTACAAGAGATGTGAGCATTAATGTGGTAACGCTTTATAAATCTCTCTTTCAGTGATTACTTGGCTGAACAAGCAGCTGAATGACAACCAGCTCTCTCGAAAACAGGACACGATGGGCATGTTTGAGACCCCCGCAGCTCCTCTGAGAGCAGCAAACATGGTGATGCAGCTCGTCCATCATCACGCACGTTCACAATCGAATCCTCTCTCATCTGTCTCTCTTAGCAGATCATAAAATCTAAAACTGCATCACAGCAACTTGTGCATCCTCAAATCCAAATCTATAACTACTTTCATAAAAAAAGAACCGTGATCCTTAGAAGTCTGGGGTCTTTTTGAGCATTCTTTACAGTTTTTACTCTAATCTCTTCTTTAAATATTGTTTTTGTGGTAATGCTTGATATAATTTTTTATAGGACAATCATTTAATACAATTTTTTTTTCACTGTAAAAAAAGGAGACTCAACTGTTATAACTAAAATAAAAAGCATTTAGTTATAACCCCCCCAAAAATGCAAAGACTAGGTCAAACCAATGTGAAAATTGTATATAAAAAAACAAAACAGAGACCCAAGGGTTGTAGACCCATTCTCACAATTTAATTTCATTTCTCTTAACTTAATGTTAAAATTATTTTTAAACACAAAATATCAAAGCTAATAACCTTTTTGAAACCTACACATTATATTTGAAATCACGTTTAAACGCTGTGATTGATCCTTAGAAGTGTCTGCATGCACCGTTTACCAGTGTTCCGTCTCAAATGTTGGGCCTGTATAGTTTTTCAGCAATATAGAGGTAGCTCTGTTTTCTGTCTGTAGATTTCACTCAGTGTGTTTGTTTACTAGTGTGCCGTGCCGTGTGTCAGTAGAGTATAGGAAACTGCTCGGGTTGATGGCAAATTTTCCTCTTCTGTGGTTCAGGGGTACCCCATCACCTCTACTTTAAACTCCAAATACGCTCTTCCTCCATCCAGCGTGATCTTGGGACCTCGTTCGGTCCTCACCACCAACAATTACAGCGCCTCTGGACCAAAGGCAAATCTTTCTCCTCTCTCCTGCATGTCTGTCATTAATCTGTGCTTCTAGTCTTCTCAGGCTCTTTTCAAACTGCACATTATTGCAGGGGGGGTGCCTATATTTAAAGTGCCTATGTTATTATTTTTAAATACCTTTCATGCAGTGTTCATCATAGAGGAGCATATGTTTTAAATGTGGGAGTGCTCTGTGTATCGAGTTCTTTTATAGTAAAGTGGAAATGAGTTCTTTCTTCAAGCCGAATCTTTAGCTCAAAATTGTGACGTCACCCAATACTAGACCCCTCCTACCACCGACATGTTTTAAAACAAACACGTTAACTGGATCTTTAGCACTTGTGATTTGGAGTGTCATCGACCCGAGCGCTCGTCCTCCTCGGACACAGGTTCCGTTACACTCACAGACTTCGTCCCGGGGTTTGGTTGATCTATTTCTCTCCCCACAAGACTATTTGTTGTTGCATTTCAGAGATGCACGTGATGTGCAGTATCTAACGAGAGCAGATGGTTTGGCTTTGACCTACCACTCATCGGAGGTTCCGTTACGTAACAGAGTTTCGTACAAAATATTCATAGACGATTAATTACTAAGTAATTAAAAAGTACAGTAAAAAAAATGTCTATTAAAAGGTTTTTTATTTCAACCTGTTGGAGAAACTTTTGAAATAATGACGTGGGCTCTTTAAATCACCCTCCCCCTTGTTTACCTCTGTGTAAATATATTACTCACATAATAAAAAAAAAAGATATAGTTAAGCGTTCTTCTTCTTTTTTATGTTGTAATCCAGCTAATGTATAGATGGTGTGTACACAAACGATTTTAAAATATGTTAATTGTAATTTAATTTAAAATCAGATTTTAGTGTCTAACCTCTGCTTTAAAATGGGTTTTTGTAGATTAAACAAGGCTTGGTTAAAAATACATTGAGTGTTAAGCTTTTTTTTTAATTGCAGTTTTAATTTGATCTGCAGGTCCAGTTTAATCCTTTAAGTGTGAAAGCGCCAACAGCAGAAGGGTTTCCCTCACAACCAGCCAATAAAGAGAAGTGAGTCCTAGTTTCCACACTTGGAAGTCTGTAAAATACACTGCTAAAAGTAATAAAATTGTGCATTTCACACAAATAAAACAAAAAAAACTGATGTTTACAAACATTACAATGTTTAAAACACACCCTTTGTTTAAAATCTTTTTTTGAAAATGTAACATAAGACTTTTGTGTGCATGAATAAAGCCAGCAACCTGTTGACGCTAGTCTTTTCCTCTCGAAACAGTTCTGAAGCTGCAGGTTTGGATGCCAAGTATTTCGAGAGACGAGACGACAGCATCCCTCTGCGTGGCCTCCTTCCGGCCGTGCACCACACCAGAGGCAAGCAGAGGTTTCTCTTTTAAGCAAATTCAAAACGTTGACTGTGCCTCAACTCATTATTTCAAAATTTTTTAGGCTTTAAATTCACTGTTCTAGGTTTCACAAATCGTATTTTCTGATTACCTCAACTGTGTTTTTCTTATTGCTCGGTTGAGTTGTGGTGTAATTTACTGATATAGGACCAACACAAAACACTGGGGCAGTGCAGGGTTTAGCGATACTTGGCTTGAGATGAACTGAATATTATAGACCTTGGTTGTTGATAACTGTAAAAAAAGCAATGTATGATCAGATTACAAGATATTTAACCCCTTAAATTCCTCTGGCACAACTTCTGTTATATTTTACTATACAAAAAAACAGAATATTAAAGGGTCTGAGCACACTGGATTAAACCTTCACTGGTAATCTAGAAAGTAGAGCAGCTCTGGTGTCTGGTCAGAGCACATGGCTGCAGGTCCAGTAATAAATTGTGTTCTGGTTTAATTCGAAATTGTTATTTAAAAGAATAATGGATGCTTTTTTTTTTTAAATTAAACTTGCAGAAGTTCCAAAGCCCCTGAACTCAGCTGGAGCAAAGCCAACACCATCAGCGTTTTTCCCGGGATGATGGAGCTTAATCTGAATTGGCATGGAACGTGTGTGAACAGCTCTACTGCAGGACGCAGCGGCACAGTCAGTGGTGACTTTATTCTCTTTTGTGCATTTAGAATTCTTAGAGAATTAAACTTTACCAATAGTATGCATGCTGGCGTTCTGATGCTCTACTGCGTCACATCAGTGAAAGATTATTCAGCATCACAGTAGCAGAGAACGGAGAAATTACTTTGTGTTGCAATGTAAAAGCTTGTTTTAGATGCATAACCTAGATCAAACACAGCATCCTTTTTCAAAAATGTTCATCTCAATTTAGAGTTTGATGCAGTTTTAGCATCAAATACAAACAGTATTTAAGTTTAGCCAAACGCAACAAGTTCTCTTTTCTTCAAATAATAGTAGGGAAGAGTATTGATAATTATGTATGATTTACTTCAGCAAACTAGTTTAATGGACAATTGTACAGAAACCTAGACTTCAAATCTATGTTTATCTTCTGTTTTGCCTAATAACTGAACTGCACAGACTTTAGTTGTACTGTTGAGCATGAAATCCTCATATTTGTTGTGCTTTAGTTGACTTTCCAACATTTTCATCTAACTCTTCAAGCATCTTGATTTCATGCACAATTTATTATTAGGTTAAATAAAAGCTAATAAAGTTTTTTTTAAAGTTAATTCAAATAATGTATATAAGTAAATATGCAATGCATGTTGTTGTTTTCAATATTTATTACTTATTTACTAGTTTCTGACTAGATGCTTTTTTAATGGCATTAAAACACCAGCGTCAAGAACTATTACAGGATATTTAACCTTTTGCATCAGATTCTCTACAAATATATCTTAATTGTTTTCTCTAAAGTGTATAAATCAATGTTGCCGTTCTCAGCAGAGCTGTTCATTCGTCTAATAATTTGTAAAGCTGTATATATAATATGTTGTGTGTACATTTCTTTATGTATTTATGTTGTGAGCTATAATATTAACAATGTTTTAGTAGATGACTGAATAAAAACAACCAAAATACATCAAAATATTGAACCTTTATTGAAATGCATGTTGAGATACTTAGACATATTTACAGTTCTGAACAAACACAACACATCATCAAAACTTGAAAAGCACATATTAATTCAAAACAAAGTCATATATTACATACTATCCTGTTATAAATACCCAATCTAAACTAAGATATACATTTGGTCATAATGTGCATCTTAAAACATACCTCCGCAAAAACAATTCGATGTAAGGCAACTGGTAAACATCACATCCTTTGCGCACATGTATCGTCAATTGGGTTTAACAAAAACTCCAGCGCAGATGTATGATCCGTGTTTGACAAAAGTGAACCCAAACAAAGTTTCAACACTCTCTTTAGTTGAATATTTAACAATAAAACGCAGAAAGTTGCATGTTTCCACTCTCATCACATGTAGCTGGGGAAGGCACCATTGTTTCGACGTGGTAGAAGAAAAACAGGCATCAGAAGAACATTCCACTGCAAAATTCTTTTATACACAAAGAACTGAACCGTTTATTAAGGCCATTATCAAAAACAAAACAAGCGTTAAATTCTGAATAACGTTCTGCTTTATGTAAATGCTCCTTATAAAATATTGAAAATTTACAGGAAAAAAATTCTTAATTTAGAAAAATATTGTCAGTGTGCTTAGCGTGAATTATTTCGTTAAAACAATTCAATTTGAGGTGCTAAGCAAATGTCTTAATCACTAGCTTGTGTTTAGATTAATTTTATTTGAAATTTTTGTAGTGTGATCTTGTAAAGGTAAATATTTTTGACATAACTCTTTCTTTGTGTAAATCGGTATTAAATAATTACTTGCTAAAATTTTGTTACTTAAAAAAAATTACTTTAGTCATTGTAAATGTAAAACTGCTCTAAATCACAAATTTACTAAAAACTATTGAGTTTTAAATTTTAACGCATTAATGTTTACATTACTTTCTAGGTTAAGTCATGAATCTTATATTAATTTAAAAAAATTTACATTTTGATTCACTGTGGCAAATCTATCTACCTCTTTTACCTTTACTTTTAATAGGGAAGAAATTTTGTCCATTGGTAAATAAACTTTGCACAATTTTATATAAATTTGTTCAAACAATATTACAGAAAACTAAAAATTTGTTGCAATTAAAATTAGTCGTTATGGTAGTAACTTTAATATATTTGCATAAACCCCATTTTGTTCAATTCTAATTTTTACATTTCCTTTCATTTAAGTTACAGTAAAATATATACTATAATATCACAGACTACTTTTGCACAAAAAAAAAAATTATGGAGTAATTTCATTTCACCACTAATATACATACTAGTGTACACTAGTATACATTTCAATATTTACTTCAGAACATTAGTTTAACTTTTATCAAGTGTTTATTTTACTCAGTTTTGCAAAAACAAATATTTTTGTCCTCCAATATGTACTAAAGTTTATTTTACAATGACCAATAAACTGTTTGCAGTAATGTTTTTTGATATTTTGCTGATTAAATTAAGACATTTGCTACCAATACCCTTGTGTGAATCCTTAAAAAGTGTTTACGAAAAAGCTTTTCCTGCATATTTGAGATGTACTGCCTTATTGTAGCTCAAATAAAGAGACCTTCCTAACCTGTTAATGTCCCTGAGAGAAAAAAAAATGTCGCTCAGACTTTTAAAAAAGGGCTTAAAATAATAAAAACAAATATAAACCATTGCAATAGTGCCTTTAAAACAGAACAATCATTAAATATATGATCTTCTATACACACACACGACACTTTTAAAAAGTGGTGCTCTAAAACCAACAGTTTCTCTCCTGTGAATTTAAACATTTTACAAAAAAAAAATAGTTCTTCAATGTACAGCTTTACCTTTTCATTATACGACGCTAGGATCCTTGTGGAGTTCATTCAATGAACGTCAGAGGAAGTGTAGCCGGGTGTCATTCACACATTACTGTCCTGCAGCAGGGGCTCTTTAGCTTCTCCTGGTGGTTGAGGGCTGTGTGGGTGTCCATGGGGAGACGTGTGGTGCTTCCAGCTTCCTGTTCTGGGTCCTGCATGAGGATGTTCAGGAATGAAGAGCGCCACCAGGAGGGCCAGCAGCACAGAGCAAGCTCCAAACAGAAACGGAGGGCCAGGGATTATCGTACTCTGGTGAAAACAAAGAGTTAACTTAAATCTTTGTAGTTGAAACAATGGAGTTCCTGCACAATTTCCAAAATAGACTCTGGTGTGCGTGCACTCACCTGCTGATGATGATCATGATGATGATGAAGGTGATGATGCGTTACTTCCTGCTCTTTCTCCGGAACATGATCAAGCTCCACATGAAAAATGTAGAAGATGAATCCGTAAAGCGCCGGACCCAAGCCGTTACACAGCCCCCGGATGCCCGTGACCATCCCTTGGCCCACTCCTAAACGCACACATCACAGTTGACGGCATGAAAGTAATATTACACTATGACATCACTTCCTGTCAGCTCACCTTGTTGATCAGGATCGGCAGTGCGAGAGATGAGAGCGCTGACAGCGGGGAAAGTGATGCTGGACATGGCAGCCACGGCTCCCGCTGCCCACATCATCCTGAAGAGAGAGATGATGCAAACGTTTGTTTCCCTGACAACCGGGTTCATTTAGGAGCTGGAAAACTACTTATAAGTTTTTGGTAAATATATTTACAAAGACTTATACTATTAATATATGTATACATGTGATCTTAACTAAGAATAATAACAAAATAGCTTAAAAAAACATTTACCATCCCTCATTTGCATTTAAACTAAACATTTTGGGGAACAAAACATTTGTGCATAGATTGTCATGTTGAAAATGGCAAAAAACAATTGCCATTTTGCCTATTTTTAATATTTTAAAATGAGCTTTGGAGAAAGTAACTTGTTGGTTCTCACCATGGCTCCGATCCAAAGCCGTACCAGGCGAGCTGCAGGATCTGGAACCCCAGCCCCAGGAGAATTGTGTTCTTGTTCCCGATGGAACGCATGAGTAAACTTAACACTACAGTCTGGGAGAGAGAGAAACCATCACGATCAAAAAAAACTAAACACTCGTAACGGCAACATTTGCTTCTAAGTTTAACTTTTTTATTGTTTTGGAAGCACCCATTTTTGGAAAGAGACTTAAACTAAAATGTGATCATTCTCACATTCTTGTGATTAATACATTTACTGGAATATTTTAGCCATTCACCATTTTAAACTTGCCTTCTATAGTTTTCGTAAAGTTTAGTTGTTTTATATTTTTGATTTTGTCCAAAGCGGCTTAGATTTCACGGAGCAAAATTGACATACTTTCTCCACACGGTTAGAGTCTACACATGCTCAGAAGTGAGCGAGAGCGTAGCTGCAATAATAAGCTCCACCCATAAGAGAGAGCAGTCTTTTTTTATTGATTAACTACACAATACTTTTGTCTAAGTCCAAATGCCATGGACATAATGGAAAGGCTTAGCTTTTTCTATATTCCAGTCATCCTCCAGGAGGCGCTCAAGGCATTTTTTGTCTATCAGCAAAGGGTGCGTGTCACTTCTTCATTGTTCTACATTGAAAGGGCTCCACTCTTCATCCCAAAAAAATGCTATCGCTAAAGACGGTCACTTAAAATTAAAATATTCTTCCAAAACAAATGATCAGTTTCCTTGTGTATGAGATCAATTCTTACCTGTGCAACAATGGACAGCAAACCCAGGACAGCGATGAAGGCAGCGACGCTCTCCGGAGAAAAACCCATGATCTAGAAGAGAAACAGCATAACATTACAGCAATCCGAATTCAGCTCTCGATTAAACTCAGAAAAAAGGCGCTTTGCAATCATGTGCCTCTGTTGGTGAGCAACATTCAGCCAGGGAACAAATAACACAGTAAGATATGAGGAAAGAAAGAAACAAATGGGTTGGGCATAATCTATATTTCCGGTTATTTTCAAATAAGACTATTGCATTCCATCTGTGTGACGATAAATATTTACACATGTCCAGACCACTAGTCACACAAAAGCTTGGCGTTCTATTGATTCTCTTTGATGAATCATCCATCAAAAGTGAGTCATTGAATTATTCATTTAACAATACTAGAGTATAAACAAACTTCTGCAATATGTCCATGTTTAATATTATGCTGCTCTGCAAGTTTCCCCCCATGCGAGTAACAATCTTCAGTGCCAGATAAAAACTGGTTTCTCAGTTTGGTTGATCATCGATAAACAATGCAACACTTTCGCGTTTTGCCTTCCACAATCCACCATTTACGCATCAGTGATGACGTCATGTGCAAACCATCTAATAAATGATTTAATGCAGGTTACAGTTTGATCAAAGGAAGAGATTAAAGGATACCTGCTGCAGGTAGAGGAAGAAGCTAGAGTACTGTCCGGCCTCTGGTAGGTACGAAAGGAAGACTGTGATGCAGATCAGAAGAACCGTTGAGTCTTGACCCACTTTCCTAAGAGACTGAACACACAGAGTCCCAGCTTTTAAACCTTTTCAGCTTCCCGTTTCAAAACTAGCTCAACAAACTCACCGATGTACCTTCACTCAACCCAATACATTATTTCTACAAACTGTAGCTTCTAAATTCTGATGACTCACAGCAAAGGGATCCGCCTGTTCCCAGGATATAGGTGCCCCCCAGGAAGCCGGCCTCATTTTTTCAGGCAGTGACTCGGGTACTGCTAATAGGATGAAGCAAATGTCTAGAAGAGCAATGGCGGAGGCTAGGAACACCACCAGCGTGTCTCCGTACACCTGACTCAGGTACGCTCCGATGGCTGGGCTGGTCACCAGACTCGCCGCAAAGGTGGCTGAGACCTGATCCAACGAGAGAGAGAGAGAGAGAGAGAGAGAGAGAGAGAGATGGTGTTTCCATACATTAAACCCAAAATGTGTAAAATCTAGCATGTCAAGTCTTCAATACTCAGATACCTCAGTCTCAAATACACAGATATCTGGATACTTTGATTTAAAAAATGCATTTAATGCATAAGATATAGAGGACTTGATAACTAGTAAGCAAGCTTTATTTCGAAGCTTTCAGAAGCGGAGGCACTTTGAAGGCCCTATATCCAATAAAGATAGAAGTATAGAAGATTAAAAGTAATTAAAAATAACATCACGAATGAAGGTACACAACCCCTTACTTATTAAAATGCTTTTGTAAAAAGATACATCTTAAATTTTACTTAAAAAATTTAATTTGTGTTTACACAGCCACTGTAAAAGCTGTAAGTAAAAGTAAGGTCTGTGATGTTCTTGAAAAACTAAGGTGGTAGAATATTTAAGGGCTAGCCCATTTACTAACAGTTAAATTCTGATTCAAAATTCTGAACCGAACACGAAGCCAATGTGATGTTTTTAATATAGGTGTGATATGATCACGTTTCTTCATCCTGGTTAAAAGCTTGGCATCCGTGGAAGAAATCATGATGTGATAAACTCACCATGCCGTAAGCCATGCTCCGCTCATGCTCCTGAGTGATGTCAGCCACGTAAGCAAAAATAACTGAGAAGGTGACCGCAAACACTCCAGACACAGAGATCACAGCAAAATACCACCTAAAACACAAGAGAACCCCGTTTAAAAAAAACAGCACTTTGAGTTAACTCATCCTGGGCTTTTCGTCACATTTGAGGAAAGGTGACCGCTTGTAAAAGCACTTCCAGGTTCACATGAGCAGTCAATCAAAGGGGGAGAGGCCAGAGGGCCTTTTGACTTCAATATATTCACAATAATTACATGTATTTATATTCATTTATATTCATAACTGATGCTATCCTTCAGAATTCACTAAATTTGGTATAATCCTGCTACATTCAATGGATATTTATCAACATTTATAGTTATGCCTTGGCAAAAAAAATGTGTTTCTTGGTAATTTTTCAGAAAGTCTCCTTACCTCAATATCACTGAACCACTCTGGGGAGAACTCAAACCTGAAGTTCATGCAAGAATTTACAAGGGCTGGAGGCTTTACCAGCAGAGAAGATAAAGAACCTCACTGACAACTACTTCAAGAGACTTCACCCATCCACTAACTATGAGATCGTTATCTTTTTATATTTTCTGAAAAAATGCCCAAGAAATTTACCATTTTGCCAGGGTGTGTAAAGCTGTCCGCACAACTGTATTTCTGATTTTCATGACTACTTAAAATTAAAGTAAATATTTTCTAGTTAAATTAATATTATTTAGGACCCCAACTTTTTAAAATTCAATTGGTCAAAAATAATGTTAGGGTAACAATCTGTTCATTTCATGGTCGAATTAATGTCACAGGTCTTTTGTAACAAATTTCGCAAACAAAAGCTAAATAAATGTTAAAAAAAAAAAAAACTAACCAAGGGCTGATCTTCATTAGAGGAATGGGCGCGCAGGTGAAGAAAACTGTGAGCAACAGAAAGGACTTCCTCCCCCAAACGTCAGACAGAGCCCCGATCAGAGGAGCGCTCAGGAACGACAGCAGACCCTGAAAATTATCCTTTAATGAATCTCAATCCACATTTGAAGATCGAAACAATCCTGGAAGAGGTTAAATCAGATACCTTGACTCCCTGGATTAGGCCGTTCATGAGAAACGTGTGCTTAGGGAACGTTTCGTGGAGAGCCTGCAGTCACATGATCAACAGAATCAGGCACAAAATTCTACGCCTGGAGTCAAAGAGAATTGAAAATACTCCCAAAAACTTACTCCCAAAGTTGGTGCTGTCAGCAAACCCCAAGCGAAGAACTCCAGAAATATGACAATGACTGCATGATAGACGCTGGGGGAACCGAAGCCTTGAGACTGGAGAGAGATAAAAAAATGTCATTGGTTTCTTATCAATATATCATTTTAAATCTCATTTAACACTTTTTGCCTTTTTTAGCATAAACTATTAGATTATGTGGACAAAGAAAAATTCGGGGGAAAAAATCCACAGCTTCGGTGGCGCTCAAAACACACACTCATAACTAAGAAAATGTAAAATAATGAAGAGAAGGAGACAGAAAAATACAGCAAGGGACAATGGGTGAAGCTGAAAAGGACTCTGAACAGAGCTGTTGTAAGACATTCTTAATATTAAACTTGAACACATTTCCTATAGGAATCGATCTTTAAAACTGGCCCTGACAAATACAGCTTGAACAAATATTTCAAAAGAAATAATATGAATAAATGAAGAAAAAAAAGAATATGATCTGATAACAATAACAAAAATGTTTTACTTTTTAAGTATTTGTTTCTTGTCATGAATATCACAAAACTACAAAAAGGAATGAGGATCTAAAAATGCGAATTAATATCTAAGAATAAATAATGCGCAATAACATACCTTTTCTTTACGAAGTGTCAGAATACTACAAAAATATATTGTTTTCAATGCATAATTAGTTAAATAATGTTTGGTACAAATAAATCTTAAACATACATAATAATTGTAGCCTGAGACAACTCCATACAATACTTGGCCTTGTACATTATAATACATATATTATATGTTTTACATTTTACATTATATGCATTACATTTTTACTTCGTATATAAATGTATCTGAGAAAATAATTACATAAACAATGGCAAACACAAATAACACTCCGTATTTGTGAACATATACCAAAAGTATTTTGAACACAATTCAGTTCTAAAGTGTGTCGAGTAGATTTTATACGTCCCTGTTTGTACAAATGGCTTTAAATGAGATGAAATATTAATGTGTCTGCCATAGGTCATGACATCAGAAAATAATAGTTCAGATTCCACGATGTACCATGACAATGAAATTGTATTGTGTTATTATTTTTAAAATATTAGTTTTCTAACTTGAGGTGTCTGGTGTGGTTTTCTGACACATTAACAGAAACAGGAAGTGCAGGCAGATGTTTACAACCATGGGTGAAAATTATACGCCTCCTAAAAGACGTTAGCGTTATTTTTCTCTCCCAACACGGACTTATATGTGGAAAATACATGTTTTAGGAGAGTTTCTTTTTTTACGTTATTACGGGTTTTCAAGCAGGTTAAATTAAACAGAAACTCACTGTTCCTCCATCCTTGATGATGATTTTCTTCGCCAGTAGCAAACTGCGATTCACTCGCTTCTTCTTTTTCTGTGTCATATTTTCATCCTAGTTCTTCATACTAGGGTCAAATCGTCACAGTTCGAGTTAAAAGCATGAATTTGCGTGCGGAATGGGGATAAGAGAGGAAATGGGGGGGGAATTTTGGCTATTTCTGGCCGTTTCGCGTCCATTCAGTTTGGCATCATGTACAAGCAGCCATCTTCCCGCGGAGAGACGCGTGGTTTGCGTGATGACGTAGGGATCATTCGATTGCACCTGGCCACGCCCTCGCACGAAAAACACACGTGGTTAGAACATGAGTTAAATAATTGTAAAAGTCCACGCTTTTATTTCGCTTCGAATGTGGAAACAAACACTAATACTGTTTATGAATTTTATTTCTAACATTTTGGAAATGGAAATCAATTGCCCCTTTTTATCAGAGCAGAATTTTGGACCTTTTCAACTCAAACACACTGATTATTGAGAAAAGGTGTTGTATTGTTTTTGGTACAGTTGGCATCTTTCCGCGATTTTATATACATTTTATTTAAGTCTCCAGTGAAAATCCAGAAAAAAAATCATTTTGGAGGCAACCCATTATGAGTAAAGTCACCCTCTTGCGGAGACAATGAAACTTGTAGGTTTGTGTGTGTTTTAATACCCACTCTTTTTTTTTATTATTGGTTAAACTCAAATCTTGTTTTCTTTATTTTATTGACAACGTGTACAGGTGTACCCTACCTTTAACCAGCAGACTGTGACCCTGAAAATTAAGAATTAAAATGAAAATAAGATTAAAAATGAAGGTTGCATCAAAAATAGACTTGTAGAAGTACTAAGTTAATACCAAAATGTTAATACCATAGGTCTTAAGTTAATACCAAAACACTGCTAAGATAAATATATCTGAAATCTAGTAATATGGCGAGCCAGCCAAGAGGGACTGACACAGGGTAACCAATCCAACTGGAAAGAGAAACTTTAGAACAACTGATGTGACCCGTGGACCTTCAATTTATGTCCATTGAACATTATTGGAAAATCTACAATTCATGCAGTGATCAACAGATTTGAGTCAGTGGAATTTAAAAATCTACTTTTTGGAAACATAGTGGACTCTGAGAATCTACATTTGAAGTGCAGTGGGTTGAGCTTGTGAACATATTATTTGAATCCAATAAATGCTTTTAAAAACGTTGCTGAGTAAAATCTGTTAGCAGTGTACTGCTTATAGTCTTTTCTCTTGGTATTGTAGGAAGTGTATAATAGAGTTTTGTCTGTTGATCAAGAGATTGTTGGAGTAGTGGAAATTTCAGGCTTAGTCCTTTCCAAAGAAACTAGTCCCGAGACTGCAGGAGGCACAAAACTTAGCATATTACGGGACTAACGTTGCTACAAGAATTGGTAATTTTGGACTGGGTGCTAATACAGTAGCAACCAAATGTGGAAAATCCCCGAAACTGTAAGTTTGAATTGCTTCCAACAGTGGATGAAAGAGGCAAGTGTGGTTGTTTTAAATTATTTTATTTTAAGTACAGTAAATTACATTTATTCAGCTGCATTGTGCGTACATTTCTACTGCTCTCTAGCACGTATGATTCTTGATTTTTATATCGCCAAAGGAACCGAGACATCCTTGAATCTAAACCTTGCCCATATCTACTCCTGTCCTCCTGTTATGACTATGAACCCTTCCCTTATCAGGTCTGTCCCCAGAAGTTAACTGTCAAACGATCGTCCTCCCGCTCCAAAGGTGGCGCTAATGCACAGGAAAGTTCTTGCTGTCTTTAAACAAAGAAGAAGAGCTTTGCCTTCGCTGAAAAGATCAGTGCTGGGAGAAACGATTTAAAAGGTGGACTACAGTGAACTTAGAATAAAGATGGAGATTAAAGAAGAACTCTGTAGAATAAAAGACGAAGAACTAGAGGAAAATTCCGGTTTGTGTTTCATTTTGTTGTGTTTCACCACTGATAAGTAATACACATATGTAGATAGCATTAGCATCATATGCTAGCTATTTTTCAGATTTTGCTAATTTGTCTCGAATTTTAGTTGCTAATATATTTTGTTTTGTTTAGATTCAATGGAAGTGAGTGAGGTCCGGGTGAAATTGTTTCCGGAAACACGTTTGAAAGAAGAGGATTCAGAAATATCTCCAGAGATTGAAGAGAATCCCCCAAAGAATCCAGCAGAAAAATCTGGAGACCAAAAACACTTCACTTGCTCTCAGTGTGGAAAGAGTTTTGATCTTATCTCAAACCTCACAATGCATATGAGAATTCATACCAGAGAGAAACCCTATCAGTGCTCTTCGTGTGAGAAAAGTTTTACTACACCGGAAGTACTGAAATATCACGAGAGGATTCACAATGGAGAGAAACCTCATGTCTGCTCAGACTGTGGAAAAAGTTTCATAACGCCAAACAAACTGAGAACACATCAGCGGGTTCATACTGGAGAGAAACCTTATCATTGCTCTTCATGTGAGAAATGTTTTACTCAACTAAGTGCATTGAAATATCATGAGAGGACTCACACCGGAGAGAAACCATACAAGTGTTTGCAGTGTGAAAAGTGTTTTAGAGACACAGGCACATTGAAAAACCACGAAAAGATTCACACTGGCGAAAAACCATACAAATGCTCACAGTGTGAAAAGAGTTTCAGAGGTACAGCCCAACTGAAAAACCATGAAAAGATTCACACCGAAAAGAATCCGCATGTGTGTTCCGACTGTGGAAAGCATTTTATAACATCAAAGTTATTGAAATCGCACCAAAAAATTCATACTGGAGAGAAACCGTATCAGTGCTCTTCATGTGAGAAAGGTTTTGCTCATGCCAACGCATTGAAATATCACGAGAGGATTCACACTGGAGAGAAACCCTATACCTGCTCTGACTGTGGAAAAGGTTTTATAACATCACAGCACTTGAAATCACACCAGAGGATTCACACGGGAGAGAAACCGTATCAGTGCTCTTCGTGTGAAAATAGTTTTGCTCATGCGGATGCGCTGAAATACCACGAGAGGATTCACACCGGGGAGAAACCGTACAAATGCTTGCAATGTGAAAAGAGTTTTAGAAACACAACCACATTGAAATATCACATGTGGGTTCACACTGGAGAGAGGCCGTACAAATGCTTGCAGTGTGAGAAGAATTTCAGAAACGCAGCCTACTTGAAAAACCATGAGAAGATTCACACCGGTGAGAAACCGCATGTCTGCTCAGACTGCGGGAAGAGTTTTAGAACATCAAACAACTTGAAAAAACACCAGAGGATTCACACAGGAGAGAAACCGTATCAGTGCTCTTCATGTGAGAAAAGGTTTGCTCACACATATGCACTGAAATATCATAAGAGGACTCACACTTTAGAGAAACCGTATCATTGATGTTCATGTGGAAAGGCCTTCAGGTCTTTTTCAGATCTGTTTCTGTGGTGAGTTGTATCATATAGAAAATGTAACAAACGCCCACCAGTTTTGAGAAACATGGCACTAGCAAGTTTAACAAGCTAGCTTTTGAATGATTGGTGATTAGGTTTTACCCTCTTTTTACAATTTTAATCATAGTTTGGTGTTCTTATATTGTCTCGTTGGTCATAACTTGTATTATTGTATAATAATAATAACAGCAACACATGTATTATTATTAGATGAGAAATATTATCCAAGTCCGGGGTCTTAAACTGAAGTTATCTGAAGTCTGTGTGAGACTGGGCCACATCAAGTATTCCACAAAGCAAAAATGATTACAAAGTCAACTAAGATTTGAATTCGTTACTTTGGAAAAAACGTATTTTTACAAATGAGTAGTGAAAGACAATTTAATATCTCCATGTTGATATGAGTAAAATAATATATAACCCACGTTAAGATTTTCCTAAGATGAGGTAAAGATAAGGCAGATTGGTTGCTACCGTGGACAGTCTGGTTGCCATGGACGGGTCATTGGGATTACATATTCTTTACCATGTCATTATGAGTAAAGTAACCTAACCCTAGTGTCTGTTACTGTGAGTATTGTAAATTTTGCCTATTTATTCTGTAGTTTGATTCCATATTTTAAGAATAGTCTCAAAGGCCCACTGTACAGGATGCAACGAAAGAATGCCTTTAATTTAACTTTGTTTCAGATTACTGCAGTGACCAGCATCTTCTCATAAAATAAAAATGTTTGATATCCCCAGATCTCCTGGTTTTCAATTGGAAGTTGCCTACAGATTTGGTGCCATGGCTTAGAAAGAGCATTTTGATTGAATTTTCACACACCCCCCCAAAATGTTTCGCTGCTAAACCAAAAAAATATTTCCTCATCTGAAAACCAGACAGTCCTGACTGTCTTAACCTGCTGGAGAGACGTCTCTCTAGCTGGTGGGCATTGCTCTATTAAAAGAACCACAAATAAAATACTGTATATATTTTTCAATAAATTCTGATGTGATTCAGATGCATTTATTGCATGTATTTATGTATTTTATTCTTTTATTCATTCATACATCTGTTTCTACTTTTATTGTAAGTGAATTTTTGAAAACAAATGTTTCCAAATGCTGGCTCCTTCCCGGGTTTGGACGCCTATGTATCCTGATCCCTTTCAGGAGGTGGCGCTATTGCACACGAAGGTTCTTTCCGATCCACCGTTACAGTGAACAAGAGATTTATTTTCGCTGAAGAAATGAACATGGACCGCAGTAAACTTGGAGTTAAGGCAGAGGTTGAAGAAGAACTCTTCAGAATAAAAGAGGAAGAGCTCGAGGAACAAATAGGTTTGTGTTTCGCTTCGTTGTCTCTAACTGCTGATGAAAAATGTAAAGGAGAAGATAGCGTTAGCATCACGAGCTAGCTGTTTTTAAAGAAAGAACCACTCTCTAACTTGCATTTATATTCGATTGCTAATTTAATTTGTTCTGTTTAGAGTCAGATGAAGTGAACGATGTCCAGCAGAAATTGTTTCGAGAAACACATTTGAAAGAAGAAGAAGAAATCCTTCCAGAGACTGAAGAGAATTTCAGAAAGAAACGAGCTGGAAAGCCCTTCAGTTGCTCTCAGTGTGAAAAGAGTTTCAGAGACACAAGGACACTAAAAAACCATGAGAAGATTCACACTGGAGAGAAACCTCATGTCTGCTCTGACTGTGGAAAGAGTTTCATGACTTCAAACAAGCTGAAAGAACACCAGAGGATTCACACTGGAGAGAAACCCTTCAGTTGCCCTCAGTGTGGAAAGAGTTTTTCTCTTAATCCAAACCTCACACGACACATGAAGATTCACACAGGAGAGAAAATGCATCAGTGCTCATCGTGTAAGAAAAGTTTCACTCAACTAACTGCGCTGAAATATCATGAGCGGATTCATGCTGGAGAGAAACCATACAAGTGTTCTCAGTGTGAACAGAGTTTCAGAGATACAGGGACACTGAAAAAACATGAGAAGATTCACACATGGGGGAAACCTCATGTCTGCTCTGACTGTGGAAGGAGTTTCATGGCACCAAACAAACTGAAAGCACATCGGAGGATTCACACTGGAGAGAAACCATATCAGTGCTCTTCATGCGAGAAAAGTTTTGCCCATCCAACTGCACTAAAATATCATGAGAGGACTCACACTGCAGAGAAACCTTACAAATGCTCGCAGTGTAAAAAAAGTTTCAGATACCCAAACTCCTTGAAATATCACGAGATGATTCACACTGGAGAGAAACCATACAAGTGTTTGCAGTGTGAAAAGAGTTTCAGAAACACATGGACACTGAAAAACCATGAGACGATTCACACTGGAGAGAAACCTCATGTCTGCTCTGACTGTGGAAAGAGTTTTGTGACATCAAACAAACTGAAAGCACACCTGAGGATTCACACTGGAGAGAAACCATATCAGTGCTCTTTGTGCGAGAAAAGTTTTGCCCGCTCAACTGGACTGAATAGACATGAGAAAGTTCATACCGGAGAGAAACCTCATGTCTGCCCTGACTGTGGAAAGGGTTATATAACGTCACGAGACTTAAAAGCACACCAGAGAATTCACACAGGAGAGAAACCGTATCCGTGCTCTTCATGCGAGAAATGTTTTGCTCATCCAAATGTATTGAAATATCATGAGAGGACTCACGCTGCAGAGAAACCATACAAATGCTCGCAGTGTGAAAAGAGTTTCAGAAACGCAAACAACCTGAAATATCACGAGAGGACTCATACTGGAGAGAAACCGTTCAAATGCTCGCACTGTGAAAAGAGTTTTAGAGACAAAGGCACACTGAAATATCACGAGATGACCCACACTGGAGAGAAACCGTATCATTGCTCTTTATGTGAAAATTCCTTCAGGTCTTTTTCAAACCTACAGAGTCATGTGAAACAGCATAAACAAGAATGAGATTAGGATTTAAGGTAAAGATGACGTGAGATGCCAAACTCACTTTTTCAAATGAACAAACTGCTCTAGCTGTAGAGAGCTTTGTGAAATGTTACAAACATATTGTTCACGACAGCATTTATGAACAAACCCATTTCATGCTGCCGCCATTTTAGGAATGAAAGAGAGGCTCTGGTGGGAAGAAACTTGAAGTAGAGGTAAAAACCATATCATTGATGACAAACCTGGAACTAGTGCCATGGCATTTATTTATGTGTGTTGTAATTTTTAATAGAAGTTAATATAGAAAGAAATGCTAAGTATATTACATTATTGGTCAGATAAAGACTGAAATAGGCAAATAAACCTTTCTTAACTACTAAATAGGTTTTAGACTTATCCTGATGTTATCTTTATTACTTTACAGTGTCAAGATTGTGTAATGTATGTGTTCCTTAAGTGTCTATAAAGAAAGTTATTAAAAGTTCACATCTAGTGCTCTGGTACTTGATTCTTATTTCACTGACGGGTTGCTCTCTGTTGTTACAAGTCAATAAGAAGATTTATATAAATGTGCAAAGGACTGCAGGAGATCACAAACCACACAGTCACCCAGATTCAGTTTTGACTTGAGTGCCTCACAGCTCCTCACACCTCCTCAGATAAGATGAACTGTCTCCAGCAGCCAAGGTCGAACAAACTTTCCTTTGTTCTTCTTTATTGCACAATGTCATGTGCCTGGAGCGTATGAAAGGCTGTAATCAGTGCTTAATTTGTAAATTTGAAGTTACTGGAACACAACAGGACTGGAGTGACGGACAGGGGGGCTGGCCCAAAACAGTTGCTGGAACAAAAACAGAACGCAATGGTTCAGTGTCTAACATGCCTACTTTTAAGCAGCAGGACTTACATACATCATTTACAACATAATTTAAGACATATACACACAAAAAACCTTTAGATTACTTTCAACACAATTTATCTTAATCTTCAATATCATGTTAAATGGCCGTTTAACATGATAGACTTGAGTCTTCGTTTCTGTTAAAAAACGAAAGCAAACTTGGTTGTCTTTTAGACATGTTAGCACGAAGGAGTCAGGACACTTTTTGTTTTGGCCAAATGTCGCCAAATGTAAGTTACGTACAGGTTGCTAGTAGTGCATTTTATTTATTATTATATTTTTTTTACATTATACAATGCACAATTAAGAAAACACACTAACACAATAATTATTCATTATTTTATTTTATTTTATAATATTTTTATCTAATCGCTAATTTCCACATAATACGGGCCGGCCTGCCGACTGCAGGGGACAGCACCAGCCTACGACGAAGGCAGCCTGGCACACCATAGGCGAGTGCTCTGTGTATTCTTGAGTCGGGGGAATGCATTGTAGCACAGTAGAGTGAAAAAGGTGGGCAGGAATTGGGCAGATAAAGACAAATGGGGTCAGATAATTACCGGATCCCAGAATAAAATTTTCCGGATCCTTGGAAGCCAGAAATTGAGAGAAAACGGATTGCGTTCCGGCAAACGGCGGAACAAATTAAGCACTGGCTGTAATACTCTCTATCGGACGTTTAAGAATGATCATATTTATATTCACATAAGTCACATAAATTCGCAAAAAAAATCTGTCAATTTTAATAATTGGAATTTGTAATGGTCAGAACATACTTGCCTCCTGATTATTAAGCATAATCTATAAAAATTACCTGATGGCTAAAGTGTGCTCACAAACTTTGATGTTTATAAAATGATGCCACGAGTAACATTAACCAACCCCCGTGTCTCTGTGATTTTCCTGAGATATGCATACTTGGTTGCTATGTTGAAAAGTCTGGTTGCTATGGAAGAGTTAGTGGGATAATATATTCATTTTCTAACCCGCTCAATCCCTTTAGGGGTCACGGGGATCTGCCGGTGCCTGTCTCCAGCGCACATTGGGCGAGAGGCGGGGTACACATTGGACAGGTCGCCAGTCCATCCCAGTTCAACATTCAATCACACCTGAGAGGAATTTAGATGAACCTAACCGCATGTTTTTGGGGATTGTGTACGAAACCGGAGCATCCAGAATAAACCCATGCAAGCACATCCCTTTCAGGAGGTGGCGCTATTGCACACGAAGGTTCTTTCCGATCCACCGTTACAGTGAACAAGAGATTTATTTTCGCTGAAGAAATGAACATGGACCGCAGTAAACTTGGAGTTAAGGCAGAGGTTGAAGAAGAACTCTTCAGAATAAAAGAGGAAGAGCTCGAGGAACAAATAGGTTTGTGTTTCGCTTCGTTGTCTCTAACTGCTGATGAAAAATGTAAAGGTGAAGATAGCGTTAGCATCACGAGCTAGCTGTTTTTAAAGAAAGAACCACTCTCTAACTTGCATTTATATTCGATTGCTAATTTAATTTGTTCTGTTTAGAGTCAGATGAAGTGAACGATGTCCAGCAGAAATTGTTTCGAGAAACACATTTGAAAGAAGAAGAAGAAATCCTTCCAGAGAATGAAGTGTTTTCCAGCTCGATTCTTTCTGAAATTCTCTTCAGTTGCTCTCAGTGTGGAAAGACTTTCAGAGACACAAGGACACTGAAAAACCATGAGAAGATTCACACTGTAGAGAAACCTCATGTCTGCTCTGACTGTGGAAAGGGTTTCATGACTTCAAACAAGCTGAAAGAACACCAGAATATTCACACTGGAGAGAAACCCTTCATTTGCCCTCAGTGTGGAAAAAGTTTTACTGTTAATATAAATCTCACACGACACATGAAGATTCACACTGGAAAGAATCAGTGCTCATTGTGTAAGAAAAGTTTCACTCAACTAACTGCGCTGAAATATCATGAGCGGATTCATGCTGGAGAGAAACCATACAAGTGTTCTCAGTGTGAACAGAGTTTCAGAGATACAGGGACACTGAAAAAACATGAGAAGATTCACACAGGGGGGAAACCTCATGTCTGCTCTGACTGTGGAAGGAGTTTCATGGCACCAAACAAACTGAAAGCACATCGGAGGATTCACACTGGAGAGAAACCTTACAAATGCTTGCAGTGTAAAAAAAGTTTCAGATACCCAAACTCACTAAAATATCACGAGATGATTCACACTGGAGAGAAACCATACAAGTGTTTGCAGTGTGAAAAGAGTTTCAGAAACGCATGGAAACTGAAAAACCATGAGATGATTCACACAGGAGAGAAACCTCATGTCTGCTTTGACTGTGGAAAGAGTTTTGTGACATCGAACAAACTGAAAGCACACCGGAGGATTCACACTGGAGAGAAACCGTATCAGTGCTCTTTGTGCGAGAAAACTTTTGCCCGCTCAACTGGACTAAGTAGACATGAGAAGGTTCACATTGGAGAGAAACCTCATGTCTGCCCTGACTGTGGAAAGGGTTATATAACGTCACAAGACTTAAAAGCACACCAGAGAATTCACACAGGAGAGAAACCTCATGTCTGCCCTGACTGTGGAAAGGGTTATATAACATCACGAGACTTAAAAGCACACCAGAGAATTCACACAGGAGAGAAACCGTATCAGTGCTCTTTTTGTCTCAAAAGTTTCACTCAGCCTACTGCGCTGAAATATCATGAGCTGATTCATGCTGGAGAGAAACCATACAAGTGTTTGCAGTGTGAAAAGAGTTTCAGAAACGCATGGACACTGAAAAACCATGAGACGATTCACACAGGAGAGAAACCTCATGTATGCTTTGACTGTGGAAAGAGTTTTGTGACATCAAACAAACTGAAGACACACCGGAGGATTCACACTGGAGAGAAACCGTATCAGTGCTCTTTGTGCGAGAAAAGTTTTGCCCGGTCAACTGGACTGAAGGCACACGAGAAGATTCACACTGGAGAGAGACCTCATGTCTGCCCTGACTGTGGAAAGGGTTGTCTAACGTCACGAGACTTAAAAGCACACCAGAGAATTCACACAGGAGAGAAACCGTATCAGTGCTCTTCATGCGAGAAGTGTTTTGCTCATCCAAATGCGCTGAAATATCACGAGAGGACTCATACTGGAGAGAAACCGTTCAAATGCTCGCAGTGTGAAAAGAGTTTCAGACACAAAGGCACACTGAAATATCACGAGATGACCCACAGCAGAGAAAAACCACATCATTGCTCTTTATGTGAAAATTCCTTCAGGTCTTTTTCAAGTCTAAAGAGTCATGTGAAACAGCATAAACAAGAATGAAATTAGGATTTGCCAAATCCAGATGCCAAACTCACTTTTTCAAATGAACAAACTGCTCTAGGTGTAGAGAGCTTTGTGAAATGTTACAAACATATTGTTCACGACAGCATTTATGAACAAACCCATTTCATGCTGCCGCCATTTTAGGAATGAAAGAGAGGCTCTGGTGGGAAGAAACCTGAAGTAGAGGTAAAAACCATATCATTGATGACAAACCTGGAACTAGTGCCATGGCATTTATGTATTTGTGTTAGAAATTGTGCTCAAGATAAATGTAATTTTTATTTACAAGTAGAAAGTAATGTTAAGTATATTACATTATTGGTCAGATAAAGACTGAAATAGGCAATTAAACCTTTCTTAACTACTAAATAGGTTTTAGACTTATCCTGATGTTATCTTTATTACTTTACAGTGTCAAGATTGTGTAATGTATGTGTTCCTTAAGTGTCTATAAAGAAAGTTATTAAAAGTTCACATCTAGTGCTCTGGTACTTGATTCTTATTTCACTGACGGGTTGCTCTCTGTTGTTACAAGTCAATAAGAAGATTTATATAAATGTGCAAAGGACTGCAGGAGATCACAAACCACACAGTCACCCAGATTCAGTTTTGACTTGAGTGCCTCACAGCTCCTCACACCTCCTCAGATAAGATGAACTGTCTCCAGCAGCCAAGGTCGAACAAATGCACTGAAGAATGAAAACATGAGTTATTTAAATATTCACACGATAACAATCATAGCATATCTTAAACAAATAGTAAATACAGTGTAGAAATCAATAAAATGCAGTACTGTATTTGTAAGAGCCTTTCTTTCGTCTAGCCTGATCATACTACAGCTCAGTAGGTGGCGGTAATGCTACAAACGCTTGGATTGCAAACCGCCCAAATTAAAAAAAAAAAAAAAAAAACAGAAGAAGTCTTTCGCTGCACGCGTGGATAATAAATGCTGGAGAAAATACTCGAAGATGGATTCCGGTAAACTTAGAATAAAGACAGAGGTAAACGAAGAAAGTTTCGAAATAAAGGACGAAGAACTGGAGGAAAAAATAGGTTTGTGTCTCCTCTCGTTGTCTTTTAATGTTGACCGGAAACAAAATTAGCATCACAAGCTAGTTAACTTTGTGGAAAAGATGTGATTTGGGTCTGAATTTAAATCACTGTTTTGTTGTGTTTAGGGTTAACGCAAACGAAAGACGTACAGGAGCAATTGTTTCAGGAAACCGAATTTAAAAAGGAAGAAAAAGAACTCAAAGAAGAGGAAATCCTTCCAGCGATTGAAGAGAATGTTGCAAAGAAACGAGTTGTACTCGGAAAAACATTCACTGGCTCTCAGCTTGGAAAGAGTTATGCTATTAGAAAGCTCAAAAACCATAAACGAATCCACACCGGACAGAAACCCCATCAGTGCTCTTTCTGTGGGAAACGTTTTACTGCATTAAACGGACTAAAGTATCACGAGATGATTCACACTGGAGAGAAACCATACAAATGCCTTCACTGTGAAAAATCCTTCAGAACCACAAACACACTGATATATCACGAGAGAACTCATACCGGAGAGAAACCATTCATATGCTTACTGTGCGGGATGAGTTTCAGAGACAAAAGCACACTGAAATATCATCAGATGATTCACACCGGAGAGAAACCACACACATGCTCACAATGCGGAAAGAGTTTCAGAAACACAGGAACACTTAAAAAACATAGGAAGGTTCACAGCAGAGTCTCTGACAGTGTAAGGAATTTAAAAAAATTGCAACACTTGAAAAAGGTTCACACTGAAGAGAAAGTGTTTGAGTGTTCTTCATGTGGAAAAACTTTAGGTAGTGCAAAAGCATTGATTTATCATGAGAGAATTCATACTGGAGAGAAACCGTTCAAATGCTCACAGTGCGGAAAGAGCTTCAGAGACACCGGTTCACTGAAAGTCCATGAGAAGATTCATACTGGAGAGAAAACTCATGTTTGTTCAGACTGTGGAAGGCAGTTTCTAACTTCACAAAACTTGAAATCACACCAGTTGATTCACACTGAAGAAAAACCGCATCAGTGCTCTTTATGCGAGAAAAGATTTTCGCGTTCACATGCACTGAAAAACCATGAGAAATTTCACACCGGAGAGAAACCACATGTCTGCTCCGACTGTGGGAAAGGTTTTATAACATCACACCAGTGGAAAACACACCGGAGGATTCACACCGGAGAGAAACCGTATCAGTGTTCTTTATGTGAGAAATGTTTTGCTCAACCGAATGGCCTGAAATATCACGAGGGGACTCACATTGCAGAGAGACCTCACAAATGCTCGCAGTGTGAAAGGAGTTTCAGAGACAAACGCTCACTGAAATATCACGTGATGATTCACGCCGGAGAGAAACCGTTTCCGTGCTCTTCATGTGGAAAAGCCTTCAGTTCTTCATCTTACTTATGGAGTCACATGAGAAAACATAAGTGAAGGGGTAAAGCTGTGTTCAGACGGCGCAATTTTAGCCCCGATTTGGAGTCGCAGAAAGCTTCGCATGTAACTGCCCAAAATTGTAGGCAACTCTGTGTGAACTACCAAAGACGTGCTCATAGAGTCGTCAGATTTTTGCCGTGCCAAATATCTGTCGGCAAGTCAAATGTGACCTAACTGGAAATACTGTCTGTGATTATATTGCCGTCTATGCCTTTGTAGCTCCACACCAACTCCCTGCTGCTTTCTCATTGGCTGCAGGTAAACAATGGTTTATAAAGGGTGCAGCGCTTCCTGCGATTGTTATTAAAGTCAGGCAGTGCGAAAAGATCTGTGACACAATTGCTCTGAAAATCGTGCAGTCCGAACTCTGCTTGTGGTGTCTGTAACCCCAATGGGGGCCAAGGATGTAAGTATTTGGACCCCAGACATAAACAGGGTTCATCTGTAATGAGTATCATAGAGACATTAGGGAGGTTGTAATTGAGCAAGCACTTTCTAAGCCACACACACTTCAAATAAGAAGCTTAGAATAAGTTAAATAGGAGTTAAATATCCTTAAAATGAAGCATCGTTGATTTATCTTACTGTTACAGTTTTCTTACATGCTCGCAGTGTGAAAAAAGTTTCGAAGACAAAGGCAAACTGAAATATCACGAGAGGATTCACACCGGAGAGAAACCGTGTCCGTGCTCCTTGTGTGAACAGGCCTGCAGATCTTTTTCGAACCTACAGAAACGCATGAAAAAAAACAGAAATAAGAATACGTTTAAGATCAAGGGTTTAGGAAAAAGGCGGAGGTGAGGATAGCTTCTGTGAGCCTTGTAAGAAACACACAAATGCATAGGAGAACAGCAACATAGCTGCAGCAGGAAAAACAAAGAATAAATTTGTTTTTTTTTGTGGTACAGGAAAGTTGTGATTGAAAGAAATAAATCCAGGTTTTAACATCACTAACAGTGCAGTTTCCCCACAGCAAGCATCTTTCAGATTTTCTTGATGAAATGCACAGTCTTATCATTATCAGTTTTCTTGTTGATTGAGAGGGCTATTGTTCTAAGAAATTAGGACCGATTTGGAACTGATCACTGATTGTGTGTGTGTGGGGGGGGGGGTTACTGTGAGTGTTGATTTGAACTGTTTTTCCTTGTGGACTTTATATGTTAATAAACTTTTGATCACTCTTTATTTGGCTTCTTGTTCTGTGTTATTGACATCCACTTAAACTTATGTTAAGTGTGTTGGAAGCATTTAATGAAGATTCATTACTAACCAATAGTTAAAAGACTTTTCTTTAATAATCCTTTTGGAAAATATAACAAATTCCATATTTTATCCATAATCAAAATATATATTTTATTAGATGTGTGTTTTAAATGCTAGCAACGCATAGTTGAATCTCTTGCCAATGATTACAAGTGTGACTGAAAATCTGTGGACTACATAGAACCATTAAGAGGCCTTTTATGTAACAATGGAGATTCTGTAAGACATTTTAAAATGTTCTAGGAAAAAATCAGAAACTGAATGAATATCACGTGTAGGCAGCTACAAGTGGATTTGTGTCTAACTAAAAGCTCATGATCTGAGATTATTTCTTTTGATAGACATGCTGGAGTGTCGTGTTTAAGATTTAGGGAGTCATTCAAGGGAGTGTCTGGCCACAAACTCAAAAATGTACTGTTAATGTACAGATTATTATTACTGTATAATTTTATGTGTAATGTAAAATATTGCCCTCTAAAATATGAACGTGTTCCTTGTGATTAAAACTGCGGTCCTGAATATTAAAATAAAAAAATAAAAAACTGTTGAAAGTAAATGTTGTACTTGAACCTTTTAAATTGTCAATAACTGATGTATTGAGGGTAGTTATTACATATTAATTTCTTGATTCCCTTTTATACTCTTTGATTTAATTTATTATGAAAATATTTATTTGTACTTTTTGGGAGCTTTTACATTTACCAAACCTGCGCTTTTTCGCAACGTTGACGCCTCTGGTTTAAATCCTTCAACTCTACGCTCCCTTTCAGAAGGTGGCGCTGTTGCACTTGGAAGTTCTTCCTCATGCGCCTTTAAGCAAAGAACAAGAAATTTTCTTCGTTAAATTTATGGACTAATGTTGAAAAAAGGTACACGAGAGTAACGTAAAGATGGAATTTAAAGAAGAACTCTATCAAATAAAAGATGAAGTCTCCGAAGAACAAATTGGTTTGTGTTTCTCTTCGTTGTCTTTAACTGCTGATAAGAAACTTATAAATGATAGCATTAGCATCACAAACTAGCTAACTTGGTTGATAGTGCCTTAGCTAATTTCCGTCAATATTTATGTTCTGTTTAGGGTCGATGGAAGCATACGAAATCCAGGAGATCGTGATTCAGGAAACACACTTGAAAAAGGAAGAAGAAGAAGAAATCCTTCCAGAGACTGATGGGAAATTCACAAAGAAACCAGCTGGAGTCAAAAAACCCTTTACATGCTCTCTGTGTGAAAAGAGTTTTACTCTTAATACAAGCCTCACAAAACATATGAAGATTCACAGCGGAGAGAAACCCCATCAGTGCTCTTTATGTGGGAAACGTTTTACTGCATTAAATGGACTGAAATATCATGAGATGATTCACACTGGGGAGAAACCATATCAATGCTCACAGTGCGAGAAGAGTTTCAGAGATAGAGGGACTCTAAAAATCCATGAGAAAATGCACACTGGAGAGAAACCATACAAATGCTCGCAGTGTGAAAAAAGCTTTAGAGATACAGGGACACTGAAAAAACATGAGAAGATTCACACAGAAGATAATCCTCATGTCTGTTTAGACTGTGGAAAGCGTTTCATAAAAGCACAACATTTGAAATCGCACAAGAGGATTCATACCG